>CANSZD010004013.1:0-127277 GCA_947648045.1 Beta corolliflora
TAATAATAAATTATAAATAATAAATTAATATTAAATAAATAATAATAAATAATAAATAATAAATAATCAATAATAAATAATAAATTATAACAATAAAAAATAATAATAATAAATAATAAATAATAATAATAAATAATAAATAATAAATAATAAATAATAAATAATAAATAATAAATAATAAATAATAAATAATAAATAATAAATAATAAATAATAAATAATAAATAATAAATAATAAATAATAAATAATAAATTATAAATAATAATTAATAAATAATAAATAATAATAAATAATAATAAATAATAAATACTAATAAATAATAATAATAAATAATAAATAATAAATAATAAATAATAAATAATAAATAATAAATAATAAATAATAAATAATAAATAATAAATAATAAATAATAAATAATTAATAACTAATAATTAATAATTAATAATAAATAATAAATAATAATAATAATAATAATAATAATAATAAATAATAAATAATAAATAATAAATAATAAATAATAATAATAAATGATAAATAATAAATAATAAAATACTAAAATAATAAAATAACAATTATAATAATAATAATAATAAATAATAAATAATAAATAATAATAATAAATAATTAGAATAATAATAATAATAATAATAATAAATAAATTATAAATAATAAATAATAACAAATAATAATAATAATAATAATAATAATAATAATAATAATAATAATAATAAATAAATAATAAATAATAAATAATAAATAATAAATAATAAATAATAAATAATAAATAATAATAATAATAACAAATAATAATAATAATAATAATAATAATAATAACTAATAATTAATAATTAATAATTAATATTAAATAATAAATAATAATAATAATAATAATAATAAATAATAAATAATAAATAATAAATAATAAATAATAATAATAAATGATAAATAATAAATAATAAAATACTAAAATAATAAAATAACAATTATAATAATAATAATAATAAATAATAAATAATAAATAATAAATAATAATAATAAATGATAAATAATAAATAATAAAATACTAAAATAATAAAATAACAATTATAATAATAATAATAATAATAAATAATAAATAATAAATAATAATAATAAATAATTAGAATAATAATAATAATAATAATAATAATAATAATAATAATAATAAATAAATTATAAATAATAAATAATAACAAATAATAATAATAATAATAATAATAATAATAATAATAATAAATAATAATAAATAATAAATAATAAATAATAATAATAAATAATAATAATAAATAATAATAATAATAAATAATAAATAATAAATAATAAATAATAATAATAAATGATAAATAATAAATAATAAAATACTAAAATAATAAAATAATAATTATAATATTAATAATAAGAATAAATAATAAATAATAATAATAAATAATTAGAATAATAATAATAATAATAATAATAAATAATAATAAATAATAAATAATATTAAATAATAATAATAATTATAATAATAATAATAATAAATAATTAGAATAATAATAATAATAATAATAATAATAAATAAATTATAAATAATAAATAATAATAAATAATAATAATAATATTAATAAATAAATAATAAATAATAAGTAATAAATAATAAAAAATAAATAATAAATAATAAATAATAATAATAATAATAATAATAATAATAATAATAATAAATAATAAATAATAAATAATAAATAATAAATAATAATAATAATGATAAATAATAAATAATAAAAAACTAAAATAATAAAATAATAATTATAATAACAATAATAATAATAAATAATAAATAATAATAATAAATAATTAGAATAATAATAATAATAATAATAATAAATAAATAATAAATAATAAATAATATTAAATAATAATAATAATAATAATAATAAATAATAAATAATAAATAATAAATAATTTTAATAAATAATAAATAATAATAAAAAATAATAATAATAATAATAATTAATAAATAATAAATACTAAATAAAAAATAAAAAATAAAAAAATAAAAAATAAAAAATACAAATTCATCGTTATTATAATTATAATATTAATAATAATAATAACAATAGTAATAGTAATATTGAAAACAAATATAATAATTACAACATTAGATAAGACTAAACTTATTTTTCTTGAACCGAACTTATTTTGGGCGAACCGAACTTATTTTTGCCGAACCGAACTTATTTTGGCCGAACCGAACTTATTTTTGCCGAACCGAACTTATTTTTACTTATTTTTCTTCGAACCGAACTTATTTTTACTTATTTTTTTCGAACCGAACTTATTTTTCTTGAATGAACTTATTTTTACTTATTTTTCTTGAAAATAAGTTCAAAAGAACAGGGCCTTAATGGTCTTAGAGGTAGGACTTAAGGGGAATGTTCTATCATTTCATTGCTTTTGCTATGTAGTGCATTTGACTTCTCTTTGAATGACGTGCATGATAGCAATGTGAAGTATATTCTTCCTCTTAGGTGTTATCTCATGCCTGAGGATATGTCTTTATCTTATTCTTTTTACACTAGGTGTAATAGGCATATCGATATGTAGTTCCTAACATTACTCGGGATATGTTGCAAATTGAGGTAGTTTCTTACTTTACTAGTCAACCATATCCATAAGAGATTGGGGCAACTGAAATCTTTCAATTGATTCCCATACCTTAAATCTCTTGAAAAATAACATTACTCATGAAGTTTCACAACTTGGTGGTAGCTATCTATTCAGCTAAAATTTTATCATTATGTCTAACTTTTAGAGAGAGATATCTAACTGAAAAAGGAATGAAGTGCCATCCCTGTTAATAAGTTACCCTTGTGAAATTGACTTCTAATTTGTCATCTCTGCTAATTGAAGTTTTTTTTTCCTTTTTTTTTTTTGAGACCCGGTTGTCAATTATCTTGGGGGAGCGAGGATTATGGGGTTCTGATTTTCAAAATGATATTAAGAGGTCGTTGTTTATCTATTCTCCTTCATAATCTTGATCTCTTTCTTAGTTCATTCATTTAATTAAATTTTTGTTCTTATTAGCAGCATACATGCTAGAATATGAGGAGCTACGTTCCATATACCATTCAAACGTGCAGTATGCTATTTCAAACAGGTATATTACTGTTGCTTCGTAGTTCTTACTGCTCTCAATTTTATTGATGGATGCAAGCTAGTGTGAGAAATTTGGGATGTAGTAAATGCACACGAGAGAATCAGCTAACAAAAATTCGTGGGTTTATAACAGGCCTTCAGATTAAATTTTAGCCGACATGAATCCCTTTTAGTTGCTAATGGTTTAGTTAGGGAAGAAATGTAAGAGTAAGATGAAGTAATTGACTAACTATTTATGTTGGCGTTAATTGTTTGCTTGTTTTCTTTAAGTGAGTCTAAGTTATTGCTTGTTGGTGAGTAAGTTATTTCTTACTGGCTGAAACATTGTTATGAGATTAGCTTGTCAAGAATTGGTTGTTTAAATCCTTTGAAATCTGGTGTAACATGATGACTTATTGCAATGGCTATGATCATCTGTAAAGCTCTGAAAAAGGTACAAATTTTGGGGCTTTGATGATGTATTTGATCTAGGTTAAACCAAATACTAGAGTAAACGTGCGGAAGATTCAATCACAAAACTCGAACAAGTAACAATGGATAGTGCTTAGACATTTGATGATAAAGGCTAAGCCACCACAAGAAACAATCTAAGGGTTTTGATGCGTAAAGGCAAAGCCACCAGCAATCAAGAGAGATGAACACTCAAAGTATTCGAAAGCACAAAGCATAAACTGAATTCATTAATTAAATTGAAAACGTACATCTTAACTACTTATAAGAATAAAACACAAACCCTAATAGGCTTAGGACAAGTCCCTTAGTCCTAGACTCCTAATAGAAATCAAATAACTAACAAACCGACTCTCTAACAAACCGACTCAAATTAGGATAACACTCCTAAGGCATATCAAACACTATAACACGCCAACTCACACTCCGAGTTGTTGGTCATATTCATGTTTCACCATGCATACTAGTACGTGTGCTGCTGATCCTAGGAATCGTCCATGCATAGCCTCAATTGACTCCACATCCAAAATAACATTTAATACATCATCATCCATACTTGGATCATTTGATGTGCTTGGAGGCTTTATGTATTAGGTATACTGAAATGTGTAGATCTGATATTACGAAAGTAACCTGATTAATTTCTCAACTCTTGAGGTCGTTGTAGTTGGGATTTTATATCATCTCATAAATCGGAGAGTGATGGTTCTCTTAGCCTTTTACTATTCTAAAAACATATTGTTTCAAATTTGCATTATATTATGTATTATTATCCCTTCTTTCAATCTCATAGATCATCCAACTTTTTCTCATCGTATAAGAACTAACGAAGGTCTTAATTGAATTTCGCACTTGATTCTATTTTGGTGATTGTAGGTGTTTCTTTTTTATAAAGCAAATTCTATGGTGTGTCGCCCACTGAATGACGTTTGGAAGGAAGTCCATTTATTGATTCAATTTGATTAATATGTTTATGTAGGTGATCGATAAAGCTGAATTTAGTGAATAGCTAAAAGAGCATGAATCTTTCTTTTAAAATTTCCTTGCTTTGCTCGTTGTCAACAATCCTTTACTTCTTCCACTTTGCTCTTCTTCACTTATTCATTGTTGCTACAACTTTGTCATGTTTATATTTCACTTTGCTCTGCTTCACTTAATTTTTGTTGCTACAACTTTGTCATGTTTGTCTTTCACTTTTGCTCTTCTTCACTTATATTTTATTGCTACAACTGTGTCATGTTTATCTTTCAGATTAAAGTGTTAATGCATAAATTATCAAGTGAGCGGAATCTTAAGGGTATTATTCATTTCATAAAAAGAAGAATACGTGTGCCATAGAAAAATATGAGGTTAATATGATTCAGTTGCCTTTTCAGCTATATCATGATTTATGATTTCTTTCTTGTGTCCAAGTAAGTATGTATTTTCTCCACATCGCAGAACAGAATTCAGCTCATAAGTATATGTTTATTTCATGGTGCTTTGTATTTTCGAAACTTTTGAGTAGATATTTTGTGAACACATACATTGAATCTACATTTTTTCACTTATTTCATTTAATTAATAATAATATTTTAAATGTGTTGCATGTGCGATTTACGTGTGCGTTTTTGTATATATTAATGGTGGTATATAGGAGGGGTGCGAGGTGTGTGGTGATCAGATGGAGGGGCGCGAGGTGTGTGGTGATCAAATGGAGGGGCACGAAGAGTATGGTATATGTTGGATTTGGTGATGCGGGTGTGCTATTATAGCTATTGAATATATTCCATAACTTGTTGCTGTTTTTGCTGTATGCATACAGCAGCAGCAACGAATTTTTTTTTATTTTAATAAAAATAGCAAATGCTCCGGTTGTTGGGAAAAACCGGAGCATTTGGTTAACAAGTGCTCCGTTTGTTTCCTAATAACCGGAGCATTTGACCCATCCTGAGCATATAAAATTCATTAAATGCTCCGGTTTTTTAATTAACCGGAGCATTTGACAGACTAAATGCTTCGGTTGAAAACCGGAGCATTTGAGAAATGTCCAACTGCTCGTATGGCGTCTGCTACGGGTCAAATTCGAAGCATTTGTACGGTTTTTAACCGGAGCAATTGATGTTTTTTCCACTAGTGCTCGAGGCCACTTTAACATAATCTCTCCCTAAATGAGTCACCTTTTAGTTGACTTTTAGGACACAAGGATCAATGCACAAATGTCCTTTATTTATTTCAGTAATTGAATAATGTGAAAAAATTTCGAAAATTCCTCGGTCCGTTTCGGTCGGTCGATATTTCGGTAATCATTAACGTAGAGCTGAATTGTTGCCGAAATGATTATTGAAATATTAAGAGTATTCTTGTTTATTTATCACAAGTGTCATGTAAAAAAAAAAGTGTGCTCACCCATTGTAAAAAAAAAAACTCACATTTACTTCAAAATTCTTTTCATTCAAATTGGCTTTTCCAAAAACAAAATTGATTTCTAAACGTGTCGTAATCACGAGTTCAAAACGTGTCATGTTTAGGAATTAGAACATATAGTTTAAAACACGAGAAGTCTAGTCTATAAAAAAAAATTGTGTCAAAAGGGATAATTGTTCTAATAAAAAAAAAGATAAAGATAAAATTGTGTCAAAAGGAATAATTGTTTTCGAAAAAAGGATTCTTCCATTTCGTGCTAAAAACATATATAAAGAAAAGTCATAGACTAACGTTGTTAGTGTGTACATTTCAGGTACTTCAAATTAGTCTAATCCTAAGAGGTGGAACAAATGTATTCAAACAGGAGAATACATGGTCTGGCGCCTAGCAAACTGAATTCGAAAAAAGGTTGAAAAGAACCCGAGTACTTCACATTAGTCTAATCCTAAGAGGTGGAACAGACGTATTCAAACAAGAGAATACATGGCTTGGCGCCGGCAACCGAAATCTAAAAAGTTTGAGAAGTACTTGAATCAACTATTGCTTTTATATATTGTACTTTGTAGGTAGAGCTACGTGCGGCTTGATCCCCTAAAAAAAAAATTCCAAAGGTGCATCTATCTTAGCTTTCTCTACTATGTAATGTACTAAAAGGGGTACGTAGGCAACTCATTTTCTGAGTGTAGTTGCAAAAAAAAAATTATGTAAAATTTCATGTTTAATATGTCAGAACTACGTTAAGCCTGATTCTCCATTAAAAAAAAATCATCACAAGAAAAATTTCTTCCCCAAATCCAATTCCACTCATGGAGATACGTAGGCAAGCTTTGGGTGCGGCCCCTTTTGCATTTAATATTTTCTTTTGTGGTTTCAGCGCTTAGAAGCAATCAATACGTGCATATCACTACAAGGAAGAACGATATCTGGGGCATTATAATTTGCCAAAATGAGGACACATGCCTCGTTATACATCTTTTCTCTTATTTATGTAGTAGCAGGAAATGGAAGGATATTATCAAATTGATTTTGAAAAATGTTTGTGTATTATCCCAAAAAAATATGAACCTAAAAAGTGGAAGTGTAAAATGTAAATAAAAAGTTCCAAGTCTAAAAAAAATAATAATAACAAATTAAAAAATGTAATGAAATATCCAAAACAAATGATAAAGTCAAGGTTTCACACCTTTTAATAAATGATAACTGAAATTGGGGTTAAAAGAAAAAATAATTTTCAAATATATCATTTCATTCATTCCCTGCACCAAAAAAAAAACAAAGAGAGAAAAAAGAAAAGAAGAAACAAAGTCTGGACAAACTTATATGCTAACTCTTCATCTCATTTCACAGGAACTCTGCCTGGACCGCTCAGGATCTAGGCTAATTCGCCGAAGTTCTTACCATAGTGAACGTTCTCTGTCAGTAATACTGTCATCCTTGTCTACACCAGCTGTGTTCTCTGCTACGCGTCTCAGTAACATGTCTGAAATTCCGAACAACGAGCACCAACAGAACTCTACCCCTCCAACAGAAAGTATTGAAAGTATTTGAGTGTTTGAGTGTTTGTAGTATTCGAAGTGTATTTCGGAGTATTCGAGAGAATTTGTATTCGTGAAATAATAATATGAAAAATCCCTCCGTAATTCATGAAATCACGGGTATTTATAGAAGACAAGGCACGTGCGCCTCACGCACGCCTTGCGCCAGACGTAGGCCTACGTGGCAGGCGCAGTGCCACACGTCAGGCGCACATTGGTGTGCCTAACACATCCAGGCCAATCAGGTTTAGGCACGTGTAAACGCGTTTTGAAAAGATAGAAAAGAAAGTTGCGTTTCACACAGAACTTGCGTTAGACGCAGGACTCTGTGTGAGTCACAAAATCTACGTGTCAGGCGCTCATTGGCACGCCTGACGTGATATGGCCAATGTGCTGGACGCACGTGGCGCGCTGAGCGCAACCCCCGCGTCCGGCGCATATTCTGGAATATTCGAGCATATTCCATTGCACGTCTTTCGAAGATACCTTTTTTATCCCTAAAATTTCGGAGATGAAATTTTACGGATTAAAAATCTGATTTATTAATCAAAGATAATAAAAATATTTATGAAAAATATCTATTAAAATAATAAATATTTGATTGGGCTTTTAAAGTGGACTTAAAACATTTTATGGGCTTGAAATACAATTAATCATCATGAACAATTAATTGGGCTTTAAAAAATCATTTCAAAACACATTTTGGATTAAATCTTCAGATTGCGCTTTCGTTGAGTCGCGCCAACTAATGACGCGGTATGTTTGATCATTGGATCCTTAAATGGGGAGACACGATTATGTGTCTACAGTAGTCCCCACTTTGACTGAGGTTCAGGAAACCGATAGTCAAAATATACGGTGTCGGGACGGAGAACGATTCTAAACGCTCTGCAGTTTAGAACTGATCTATATACGTCGGTCTCTGCAAAACAAGATTAGTATGCAGGACAATAACTACAAGCAATCTGATTACCCGCAGAAGAAGATGTTAGCAGATAGATGCAAACAACTCAGATAAGCACATAATGATACAATGATGCAAACTTAGACTCTCTAAGGATGCACAAGACGCAATGTAAGTATTAAGGTTATGCAAAGCTAAGGGATGACACGTCATGCAAGGTCAGGGTTATGCAAGACTAGAATGTATGAAATGTAATGCAAGGTCAAGGTTTTGCAAAGCTGCAATGCAAGGTCAGGATTTTGCACGGCCAGAAGATATGTAGAATGATAGAATGAGCAGGATGATTAGAAATAGATTGAATGATTTTCGAAAATCGTTTTTAGTAAATAATCGGGGTTCGTAAACGGGGTCCGCGGATTACAACTTCTCGGGAGTTTGATTTGAATTGGAGGAACCACCACACGTAGGAAGCCCCCTGTAGGCGTGTTTTTTTTTTCGCCTACGCGGTGTGAGCGCGTATTAGATTTAACTACCCCACTGTTAAGGTTTTATTAAATTGTTTTGTATTGAAAGAAATCGCCAACAATTCTTTTTAGGAAGAATCATAAACCTAATTGGATATGGGAAAAACATAGAGACAAATTATCCAATGTAGATTTCCCCGTCCTGACTCCATAGATGGTCAAAGTGAACCAAAGATTGAGTTCGGGGGTGAGGGTACGAATATAGTCATAATGAACCACATTCGCCTAAAGTTGGCCTCTACTAAATATCGATTCATTACAGATTTTATGCCAAAGAATAATCAAATAATGTTTTAAAGCACCCTAAAAATATTTAGTCTAAATAGGTTCAAGGAACACATAAAAAGACTAATTATTTAGTGACAAGTTATTATGCAATCAATTTACAGGGAACCTAATAGGTTGTCCAAATTAATCTGATTAATGTTAGAACAGTTCTTTAGGTCTTTGATTAGCAAAAATAACATGTGGGTGATAAAAATCATGCAGGACAATCATAATAATATGTATAGAACAATCAGACAGACATATAATAATGTATGAAAATAAATAAAAATAAGAAAAGAAAATATTGCAGGGAATTAGTATAATATACAATACTTAGAGTCGCATGAATTTGTTAACAATCTACATCATGAATAGAATGTTAGTAACTTCAAGAAAATAATAAAAATAAATAAAGAAACAAAATAAAAAATGTTAATTTAGTTGATCTTCAGAAATTATACCACCGTCCGAAATCGTTGATTTGTACGGATCTTGAAAAATTGAATGTCGAACAAGTCTTTAAAAACGATTTGCGTCTTGCGTACGGTAGGAATAATGCCTGATTTTGTATGAAGAAAATATATGGGCTTGGTTTTATTTGTGTTAGACTAGGCGTGAATATTAAAATATTATGGGTGACGTCGCAGGTATGTGTGGTAATAAGAGGAAGGAGGGTGATGCTGTGCGTGGAGTTTGCTAGATGGAGTTTATGGTGAATGATGATGAATGATGTGTCGCTGGAGGACAGGGGAATTTGATGAATTGGTGCAGCAAGATTTGTGATGAGATGATGATTATGGTGGTGGAGTATTGTGTTGTAGCTGTGTGGAATTTTCATCGTGGGTTTATTAGGAGGGATTTGTAGGTTGGCCCTCTAATTTGAGAGAGGGGTCGGGGGATTATATAGTGTAGGTAGGTAGTTGAGATGCAATAGGTTTCCGAAAGTTAATAGGTCTCTAAAAGATTTTTATCAAATAGTTAGATAAAGATTTTTAAAAAAAGAGTTAGTAAGAGATATTTAAAATCACTTTGGAAAAAGATTATTTTTTATTAAAAAAGATTTTAGAAAATAGTTAGACAAAAGATATTTAAAAACACTTTGGAAAAAGATTATTTTTATAAAAAGATATTTTTATTAATAAAACTAATCAATGTAATTAATTAATTCTATTAATTAAATTGGGCTAGAAAAGGGGTTTTATAAATTGGGCTTTCATAAAAATATTTTTAAAAAATTTTCAAAGATGGGCTTAGTAAAATTAGTTTTAAAAAAGGTTTTCGGAGATGGATTAATAAAAAGGGTTAGAAAATAGTCTTGGGCTTAAAACGTTTTATTTTAGACTCGTTCTTTATTCTTTCCTTGATCCGGACCAATTGGAGCAGGGTATTGGTCATCATAGGGTACTAAATGGGGAGACACAATTATGTGTCTACAGAAGCCCCCACTTTGACTGAGGTTCAGGAAACCGATAGTCAAAGTATACGGTGTCGGGACGAAGAACGATTCTAAACGCTCTGCAGTTTAGAATTGATCTATAACCGCCGGTCTCTCGCAAAACAAAGTTAATATGCGGGACAATAACTACAAGCAATTTGATTACTGCGAGGAAGAAGATGTTAGCGAGATAGGTGCAAACAACTCGGATAAAGCACATAGTGATGCAAATGTACGCAAACTTAGACTCTCTAAGGATGCACAAGACGCTATGCAAGGATTAAGGTTATGCAAAGCTAAGGGATGACACGTCATGCAAGGTCAGGCTTATGCAGGACTAGAATGTATGAAATGCAAGGTCAGGGTTTTGCAAGGCTGCAATGCAAGGTCAGGATTTTGCAAGGCTAGAAGATGTATAGAATGATAGAATGATAGACTGTTTAGAAATGCATAAAATGATTTTCGAAAATCGTTTTTAGTAAATAATTAGGGTCCGTAAACGAGGTCCGCGGATTACAACTCTTCGGGAGTTTGATTTGAATTGGAGAAACCACCACACGTAGGAAGCCCCCACTTTGGGTGAGCTTGTCTTGAGTTTGTCATGTACTTGATCCGATATTGTAATGTAGTTGATCTATCTTGAACGTTGAAAGTTGTCACTGGGGATTCTTCATTGGGAAGTTGATATAGGCAAAGTCAAGTATCGCCAGAAACCATGGAATTGTCGGAAAGTCCTTCAGGGACAAGGAGAGCTTGGATTGAAAAATAAAAGGGTTTAATTTTATGACTCAAATAGATGTAGGTGGGAAAAGCCTTTGACGAGGCTAAGTGCAGACTCGAGCCTATGTCGGGATCTAGAAAGAGTATGCTCCTAAATTCTAGAAAGTCAAATCATTAGACCTTGACTAATCTTTTATTTTATTGAAGCGGTCGGACCTCGAGATGAGGATTCCTACGTATCCTTGCGGAATCAGACCATTCGTAGTTCCGGATCTGATTATTTTTTTTATATATATATATTTTTTGTGCCCTAACTTTTGCCTAAGCCGCCCTTTCGGGTTTTCAACCTAGCGGGCTTGGACATACCTTGGAGAAGGAGTTAGGATTGATGAAAGGATTATGAATTTGGATTATATGGATTAAAGGTTTGGTGAATCGAAGGGATTTGAATAAGGGGTAGAACTTGTGTGCAAGCCCCCTAACTTGACTTTTTATTTGCCTTTGGCACTTTCTTTTTTCTTTTTGTCATGTGCGTTTTTGCTTTTTTTTTATTTTTTTTGCACTTTGAATTTTTTCACTATTGATTTTTTTGTAGTGAGGCTTGCACACAAGTTTGGTTTAGGGTAGTGGAAGGCTTGAAGGTTATTTGCGGAGCTTTGATTTTGAAAGGTTATTTGGTTAATGGAGATGATGGTTTAAAGGATTTTTGATTGGATTGCATGGATGGCTTATGGAAGGTAATAGAAGGGAAGGGGGAATAACTCCTGATCCAAAGTATGTCCTCTTTTTTTTATTTTTTCTTTGTTTATTTCAGATCTCTTATTATTATTGTTAGTTAAGTTCATTAGGTGATTCGAGTTTCATCATTGAATTAGAAGCATATATAAAATGATGGAAGGCCAATGAAAAATAAAAATAAAAAATGAAATGAAATGAAAATGGAAATAGAAAGGCTATGAGAAATGAAGTCCTATTGCGACATAGACTCGATGGGAAAGGACAGAAATGGCTCAGGGTAAGGACTCTGTGACTCATCTTAGGAAACCAGATGTAAAAGACTAAGCCTGTTGAATTGTTGATGTACTGCACAAAAGGGTTGTTGGTGATGTTGATTCCCGTTGTAGCAAGTATTAGTAGTCTGTTGTCATCGACCATGTTTCGCAGTGCATTTGAGGGATCCAACACTAGGTGTAAGATGTTCATTTTTATGTTGGAATTTGCAATAGAAATATAGGTTGCACCTTTTGAATTTTCTTTTAAGTGCAGGGTTTAGAGTAGACCCTATGAAAGTGATCGCGCCTCTAATGTGAAGGCGGTAGACCCTATGGAATTGATCGCGCCTCTATTGTGAAGGCGGTCAAAAGTAATCTTCATGACTCTAAATGAAGTCAGGGTGGTGATAGTGCGATTGATGAGCTTTAGAGTAGGCTCAACTGTTTGTTTCTCCATTAGGCGCTCCTAAGTTGTAATCTCTCGACCGGTCATGAACAGAATCGAGTGGACCTCGCTTGTAAGTTTTAGGATAAGATTTTCGAAATAAGAAATGGAAATGAGAAATGGGAATGGGAAATGAAAAATGAGAAGTGGAAATGGAAATGGGGATTGAAAATGGGAAATGAAAATGAAAAATGATTTTGAAATGGAAATGGTTATAGGTTTTGGACTAGTATGGACTTGACCATGATGAGGACATGGGCCTAACTATATGCAAATGCAGACATGGACTGGACTGGACTATGCAAGCAGACTGGACTCCACGATTGGGTTTAGGAGAGACTAGACTTTGAACTTACGGGTGAGCAAGCAGGCTAGACTTTAAGAAAGGTTGGACAATAACGGAGACTAGACTCTTAACTTAAGGCAAGCAGGCTAGGCAACTAGACTTTGAACTTACGGGTGAGCAAGCAGGCTAGACAACTAGACTTCGGAACTTACATTAGACTAAGCGGGCTAGACTCAAAAATTGCCTATGGACTTATGAAATGCTAGACTTTGAACTTACAGGTGAGCAAGTAGGCTAGACGTTAAGGAAGGCTGAACAATAACAGAGACCAAACTCTTAACTTAAGGCAAGTAGGCTAGGCAACTAGACTTTGAACTTACGGGTGAGCAAGTAGGCTAGACAACTAGACTTCGAAACTTACATTAAACTAAGCAGGCTAAACTCGAAAATTGCCTATGGACTTAAGGAATTCTAGACCTTGAACTTACGGGTGAGCAAGCAGGATAGACACAAAAATTGCCTACGGACTTAAGGAATGCTAGACCTTGAACTTACGGGTGAGCAAGTAGGGTAGACACAACAATTGCCTATAGACTTAAGGAATGCTAGACCTTGAACTTACGGGTGAGCAAGAAGGCTGGACTTTAAAGGATGAGATTTTATAGTCCTAAGACTGAATTTTTATAGTCCGAAGACTGACTAGGGCTTACATGAAGATGCAAACTAGACCCAGGACATGAATTGACAAATAGGCTTGACTTGGACTAGGATTGGATTTAGAATGGAATAGACTGGGATTAGACTTGGACTGGGCTTGACATAGACTGGGGTTCACATCACTAGGGGAAAAAAAAGGAAGGGCTGCGCTGGAAGGGCTGCGTTTTTTGAAAAACGCAGCCCTTCGTGCATGAAGAACTGCGGTTTCCAAGGAAACCGCAACCCTTTTAGTGAAGGGCTGCGGTTACCTAGAAAACGCCCTTCATATGCGGTTTTAAGTCTAACCGCGACCCTATTAATGTAGGGTGGGTTGCGGTTAGGCCGAAAACCGCAACCCTTCATACACGAAGGGCTGCGTTTTCTGTGATAACCGCAGCCCTTCACATCCCGCCTAAATTAAAATAACAACGTAACTTTAGGTTTTGCGCGCACACACAGTACACACTCACTCGCAAATTTCCCTCGCTCCCATATTGGAAAATTTTTCCCCCACCACTCTCCCTCACACCCACTCGCACAGCCCTAACGCCCAACACCGGAGCACCGACACATCGCCGGAGCATCGTTCCATCGCCGGAGCACCGTCATTGACGAACTGACGCCGGAAACGTTGCCTGAGCAACGCACCATCACCTGAGCTCCTTCTTCTTCTATTCTCTCAGCGCATGTTGACGCCACCACCACCACCACTACTGCATTGTCGGTAATTCCCCTCTCAATCTCTCTCCTATTTTTCATTTCTCTAATTAATTTGTTTTATTTCATTTCTCTTCTATATTTTTTGTTGTAAAATGTGATTGTAGGGGGGTGGGGGGAGGGCTTGGGGAGGGTGGGTAGGGGGTGGGGGTCTTGGGCGTGGGATGGGGGAGGCGGGGAGGTTGGGCATTGGGTGGGGTAGGGCGAGGAGATCGTCGGACGGGGGGTGGGGAGGGTGGATAGGGGTGGGGGTCTTGGGCGGGGGTGGGGGAGGGTGGATAGGGGTGGGCGTCTTGGGCGGGGGTGGAGGAGGGGTTTGGGAGGCCGGACGGGGGGGTGGGGGAGGGCGCGGGGGGTGGGGAGGGTCTGGGGATCTTTGGGCGGTGGGTGGGGAGGGTATAATGTAACTATTGAGTAGATTTTTAGGCTTCCATCCGTTGTTGGTTGAATTTTGAAAACGAAAATTAAAGGTCATTTTACGCTTACATGGCAATGAGGGATTGCGGTGGGGGCGTAGTGGCGGTGGTGGTGGGTCATTGTACATGTGGAGAGTCGGGTCACCCGGCAATCGAAAGCCCATTTGGTGCTCTCCACATTTATAACAGTTTCAACTCCGCCGCTACCAGCTGATGGGCATTCCACTGCCATGTGACCTGATTCAATTCTTGGGTCATTTTAGGCCTATTTTCGCGTTTCGTGTCCAATTCGTACCAGCTGATGGGAATATCGGAGGGTTTGTGTAGTGTATGTATATTTCTTGATATGAGATTGTATGAAAACGCAATGTAATTTAGCTATGAAATCTACAAGTTGTTTGAATTGTCATCATATGCCTAGATACCCGTTCAAGACTTACTCATTAGGAGTAAGTCTTGAATAGTCCCCGGTTTGGGGATCTGTTCTTGGACGTTTGATCTCACTTAGGTGGTGAATGTGTGTCTTCTTTTAATTCCGAGGAAATTCTTGGCTTATCGTTTCTCTACAATGTTCTCGGGTACATATGTAGATAAGCAATTATCTACATTGTGTACTTGAAAGCGTAGGGAAATGCTCGCCGGATTTTCCTTAGAATTGAAAAGTTGGCACACATTCACTAGTGAGATTAGACGTCCAAGGATGGGTTCGGTTGGAGTGATAAGGACCTTCGGCTGCATGCATACAATTGAACATGTCATTATCTTAGCTTGCTCTATACGTGTGTGATTTGAATATGTGAGTGTATGTACATAAATAATGATTGATGCATTATAATGAATGGTTGTGTTTAATTATTAGAGGTCTTCTTGAATGAGATGGATCGTACTTGGATGTATGGTAGTCGTGAATCGATTGAGTTTGTGAAAGGGGTCTCGGAATTCTCGCATAACCGCATTACAATATCAAACATCCTCTGGAGCAGTAGACTTTTATTGTCCTTGTTTCGATTGTAGAAATGTGAGCAAGGTTAGTAGTATACATGTGGTTAGGGAGCATGTGTTTCGCCGTGGGTTTAGGCCTCAATACCACGTATGGGTTTGGCATGGTGAGCTGGGGAAGTATATAGGAAGCTCTAGAGTAATGAACGATGTATGTGAAGAAAAGAAAGATTTAGAGAATTGGGATGATGAGTTCGTGGATGAGAATTGGGATGATGAGTTTGCAGATGATGATAGGGATCGGGTAGATGAGATGATACACGAGGTTGAAGATCAGTCGTGTAAACGACCTCGTATTTTTGAGTCTATGTCTGAGGCTGCTGAAAAGCCGTTGTATTCAGGTTGTACAAAGTACACCAAACTTTCCGCGATGATAACACTGTTCAACATTAAGTCGAAAGCTGGTTGGACGGACTCTAGTTTCACATCGTTGTTGGAAGTTTTAGCTGATATGCTCCCTGAGGGAAATGAAATGCCAAAGTCGTACTATTATGCGAAGAAACTGATGTGTCCTTTCGGTTTAGAGTACGAGCGGATACATGCTTGTCCTAACGATTGTGTGCTTTATCGTAATGAGTATGAGCATTTACATGAGTGTCCACGTTGTGGATTGTCGAGGTACAAGCGTGAAGGAGCTGGAGGTAGTGAAGGACCACTAGCTAAGGTGTTGTGGTATCTACCCATAATACCTAGATTTAAGTGCATGTTCTCAATTAAAGGAGATGCGAAGAATTTGAGGTGGCATGCAGATCGTAGGAAGAAAGACGGTCTGCTCAAACATCCGGCTGATTCGCCTGAGTGGAAAAGTATCAACAGGGTGCATAAGGCATTTGGTAATGAGGATAGGAATCTGAGGCTTGGGCTATGTACGGATAGCATGAACCCATTTGGCAATCTCAGTTCACATCATAGTACATGGCCAGTAGTTTTAGTGGTTTATAACTTGCCTCCTTGGTTGTGCATGAAACGCAAGTTCATGATGCTGTCGCTTCTTATATCGGGGCCCAAACAACTCGGAAATGACATTGATGTATACCTCCGACCTCTTGTTGAAGATTTACAGAAGATGTGGAACGAAGGAGTGTTAGTATTTGATGCGTATGCTAATGAGATGTTCACTCTGCGTGCCATGCTTTTTTGTACTATGAACGATTATCCAGCTTATGGGAACTTATCTGGGTATAAGACTAGAGGAAAACAACTCTGCCCGATTTGTGCAGATGACATGAAATCTACACACCTTAAGGGCTGCAAACATGTGTATATGCGCACACGAAGGCACCTCAGACGCGACCATCCCTATCGGTTTAAGAAGAAGGCATTCGATGGGACGGTTGAAGAAGAAGTTGCTCATAGACCATTAACTGGTACTCAAGTTTTTAATCAGGTGAAGGGCATTGAAACAATCTTTGGTAAACCTGCTAGTGAGGTGGATCGACCTACAGGATTATGGAAAAAGGAGTCCATTTTTTGGAAACTCCCATATTGGAAAGATCTAAAGGTCAGACATTGTTTGGATGTCATGCACATAGAGAAGAATGTTTGTGAAGCTATTCTTGCGACACTTATGAATATTCCCAGCAAGACAAAAGATGTTAAGGCGTCACGACTTTACTTGGAAAAAAAGGGCTTCGACCGTAGTTGTGGGCTCGAAAAGGGACGGAAGGAAGAAGAAAGTAGTGTAGGAAAGGGTTGATGATGAAACTCGGAAAAGTAAGATGAAGGTGGAGGATTCAGAGAAGAATTATTTGCCACCCAGCTTGCTACACGATGTCGCGTGCGAAGAGAAACGGATTTGTGCGAGTCATTGTATGGCATTAAGGTCCCAACTGGTTACTCATCGAATATGAAGCGATTTGTTACCTTAAATGGTGAGTTGAATTTATCGAGTTTGAAATCTCACGATTGTCATGTCATGATGCAAGTATTCTTACCGATTGCAATTCGTGGGATACTTCCAAAGCATGTGAGGCACACCATTGACGAGAACTTTGTTCATTTTTCCATACAATATGCAAGCAAAGTCCTAGAACCGTCGACCCTCGATTCTTTGCGAGCCGAGTAGTTGAAACTCTATGCGAATTTGAGATGTTCCCCCCCCCCCGCATTCTTTAACATTATGGTCCATCTCATTGTCCATCTAGTTCGAGAAATTAAGCTGTGTGGTCCAGTGTTTTTGAGATGGTGCTATCCTTTTGAGAGATATATGGGCACTTTGAAGGATAAAGTTCGGAATCCTGCACAACCAGAAGGTAGTATAATTCAAGGGACCGTGGGTGAAGAGATCAGTAATTTTGTGGCTGAGTATTTTGCTAGTGTTGATCCTGTTGGACTTCCGACATCCCGACACGAGGGCAGACTTGAGGGCAAGGGTACAATTGGTTCAAAATTGATCACACCTTCCGTAGAAAAGCATAAACAAGCTCACTTATTTGTATTGCATCACGTAGCAGCTGTCCATCATTATTTAAATGAACATATGGAGGAATTACGTGTTAGCAATCCTGGAAAAGGAGTTAGGGCATAAACGAGTAGTGAATGATTTGGATGAAAGTGTTCCTGAAACAGTCAAGTGGTTAGCATTTGGTCCTCGTGAAGCTGTACGCTCTTATGAGGGTTATGATATTAATGGGTATACGTTTTGGACTGAACGTCAAGATCTGAAGTCAACATCGCAACAAAATAGTGGTGTTTCACTTATGGCGTCATCTACACAGTACGCAAGCTCGAAGGATAAGTCGCCTGTACATGCTGAAAATAATTATTATGGCCGAATACAAGAAATATGGGAGCTGGACTACTGTACTTTTAATATTTGCCTGTTGTGTTGCAAGTGGGTTGATGATAATCGACGTTGCGTAAGAAAAGATGATCCTTGTGGATTCACTCTTGTTGACCTTAGTCGTCTACGTGAAACTGAGGAGCCATTTGTAATTGCATCACAAGTTAAGCAAGTATTTTTTGTAACTGATCCTGCTGATAATAAGTGGTCAATTGTTGTACCTGGTAAAAGAAGTATCCTCGGTATTGGTGATGTTGACACTGAGGAAGAATATGATGCATTTGAGGACCTCCCCCCTTTTACCTATCCTGAAAATAGTGTGGAAGATGATGTGAATATGTCGGAGAACTATATGCGTGTAGATCACACGGAAGGGATACATGTACTTGAGGATCCTAAGAAACGGCAGAAGGTCAATAAAGCATGAGACATACACTCAGGTCTGTGTAATTTCTCCAATTTGTAACTATTGTGTAGATTTTGGTCGATTTTAGGCCTTTTCGCTTCCAAAGGGGTGGTCTGGAGGTGGGCGGGGTGGGTGGTGGCGCGGCGGTTGGGCGGGGGGGGGCGAGGGGGGGGAGGGCGGGGGGGTGGGGGCGTGTGCGGGGGTGGGGAGGGGGTGTGTGCGGGGGCGGGGAGGGGCGCAGCGGTGGGATCTCTCCCACTACAGGCCCGCCCCTCCCGCCCCCTCGCACACAACCCCCCCTCCTACCCTACACACCCCTCCCCCTCTCCACCGCACACACGGCTCCCTCCCCCCACTACCCCCTCCCCCCCATGCACACACGGCCCCTCCCCCCACCCTCGCACACTGCCCCCCCCCCCGCACTAGCCCTTTCCCCCCACTTTGTTACCCCTTCCCCCCAATGCACACACAGCCCCCCCCTCCCCCACCGCCGCCCTTCCCCCACCGCACACCCCTCCCCGCACACCCCCCCGCACACATACCCCTTCCCCCCCCCCCACACCCCTCCCCCCCCCCGCACACCCGTCCCACACCCACACCCCTTAGTGGCAATGTGAATTTTAATTTTTTTATATTAATGCATATATTTGTACAATTTCGGGGAGATGGCGGAGGTGCATACGGATAATCAAGCACGAGTCTGCTGAACACACTAGCATTGCACTAACGCCGATGATCTTCAAAAGGTAAGTAACTTATTAGTATATGTTAGTTTAGATTAGATCGATTGGTAATAGGTATTAATTGGTTTAGAAACCAAAGTAGCACATGCATATATTTGGGAACGAAAATGTCATTTTTAGGCCTATTTTTGCCTTTTTACGCTTCCAAATCGTATTTATCAAGTCATTTAACCCCAAATTCATTTTGAACATGATAATATGAGGCATAATGTAACTATTGTGTAGATTTTTAGGTTTGCAATTGTTGTAGGTTGAATTTTGGGAACGAAAAGGGCATTTTAGGCCTATTTTTTGCCTTTTCGCGTCCAAATCGTATTTATCGAGTCATTTAACCCCAAATTCATTTTGAACATGATAATATAAGGCATAATGTAACTATTGAGTAGATTTTTAGGTTTGCAATTGTTGTAGGTTGAATTTTGGGAACGAAAAGGGCATTTTAGGCCTATATTTGCCTTTTCGCGTCCAATTCGTACTTATCGCTTCTTTTAACCCCAATTTCATTTTGAACATGATAATATGAGGCATAATGTAACAATTGTGTAGATTTTTAGGTTTGTAATAGTTGTTGGTTGAATTTTGGGAACGTAAAGGGCATTTTAGGCCTATTTTTGCCTTTTCGCGTCCAATTCGTACTTATCGCTTCATTTAACCCCAATTTCATTTTGAACATGATAATATGAGGTATAATGTAACTATTATGTAGATTCTTAGGCTTGCATTTGTTGTTGGTTGTATATCGGGAACATAAATGTGATTTTAGCCCTATTTTTGCCTTTTCGCCCTCAATTCCTGTTTCTCGAGTCATTTAACTCCATTTTCTTTTGAATATGATAATATAAGGTATAATATAACTAGTGTGTAGAGTTTTAGGCTTGCATTTGTTTTTGATTGAATTTCGGGAAGGTATATGTCATTTTTAGAACTACTAACTACGGTAAATGATTGAATTCTTATATTATGTGCTTATTCCTTGGTTGTTTTGCAAGGTTTATATGAATAACACACCACGTTTGAGGGCCTTCACCACGGACGAATTACATGAAGTTCGGGATAAGTTGGCGTCCCACATTTGTGATGATTGCTTATGATACATCTACTAGTTTGTATCAATTCTATGCACACTTTTACATTATTAAATATACATATTTAAAGTTAATTATTACGTTCAAAAACTTGTCATATATTATTGCAATTTGATCGTTTTTTTTTGTGTCGGAGGGAGGTTTTAGGTGGGGGGTGGGGTGGGGGGTGGGGTGGGGGACCGCCATGGTGGGTCGGCCGGGCCGGGCTATGGGGCCGGTTGGTTGGCCGGGTGGGTGGCAAAGCAATGGGTGGAGGAGGTGGCAGAGTGTGGGCTGGAGTGGGGGTGCGGGGAGTGAAGGGGGGGGGCTGGGGTGGGGGGTAGGGCTTGGGGCGGGCGGGGAGGGAGTGCGGGGGGTTGGGGCTGGGGTGGGCGGGGCTTGGGGGAGTGCCGGGTTGGGTTGGGGTGGGCGGGGCTTGAGGGGGAGTGGGGGGGCAGGGGCTTGGGGGGAATGCGGGGGTGGGGTGGGGGGAGGGGGCAAGGCTTGGGGGGAGGCTTGGGGCGGGCGGGTGTGGGGTCAAAGGTGGGGTCGGGGTGGGGCGGGGGTGGGGTGGGTGCGGGGTGGTGGGGTGGGTGTGGGGGCGGGGGGGGTGGGCGGGGGCTAGGGGTGGGGCGTGGGGTGGGCGGGCATGCGGGAATTTTTTTTTTTTTAAAAAATTTGAACTTGAAGGTCGCGGTTTTAAGCGTAAACCGCATCCCTTCTTTAAGTGAAGGGATGCGGTTTAGGCTTAAAACGGCGACCTTCGCTAAAGAAGGGCTGCGGTTTAAGCTTAAAAACACGCCCTTCGAGCTAAGAAGGGTGCGTTTTCGCCGCAACCGCAACCCTTCTTTTCTATCAAGGGCTACTATGGAAAGGGCGCGGCCAAAAACGCAGCCCTTAGGGCTGTTTTGACCGCAGCCCTTCCTTATTTTTCCACTAGTGCATAGAGATGCAAATGGGCCTAGATTTGACTTGAACTAGACTTATATGGGCCTAAGATGGATTCTAATGCTAGTGAATGTATGGACTGAAATGCACATGGGCCTAAATGAATGCAAAATGGATTCTAATGCATATGGGCCTAGTAAATTGGATTGAATTTGGTTGATTGGATTGGATTGGATTGAAGGTGTTTAGACTAGGCTTAGAATTTTCGAAATTCATTTTTGAAAGGAACTCCTTGTTTTATCTTTTGTTAGGAAAAGATGATGGATTAATTTTGAAAAGATTTTTTTTTTTGAAATGTCGTGTATGATGATGATTAGTAAATGTTTTCGAAAAGGGTAGAATAGAATATGGTGTATGATTGATTTTGAAAAATATAAGTTTTTTGAAATTGGTGAATATGATAGGGTAGCATTGATAGGGAAGATTAGTTGAACAACAGGGTTGAAATGGGAAGAGGTAGACATGCATGATGACTCTAACTCTACAATGACCCTTAGATGCAATTTTTTTTTTGCCAGACTCGACCTTGCATGAAAAGATTGATTTTTTTTTTTTTTATGTTTGATTAGGTGATAAGCCTAAATGACCAAATTACGCGAATGCAGACAGACAGACGTATATAGGACTGAACATAAGATCGATCACCACGACGAATAAATCAAGGAAAAGCATGCGATGCACATACTGCGTGCTGCGCAGCATTGCTGCGCGCGGCGCACAGTCGTGCGTCTGGCGCGGGAGTCGTGCGCCAGGCGCAACTTAATGCGCTCGGCGCACTACTTCCCCGACATGTTTTTCGAGGATTTAGGCGAAGTTTTGGTCGATTGATGATTTTGCTTGTTTTTAGACGCGATTTTTTCGGAACGACGCATAATAATGACAAATTGACAGATAATAACAGGCAAAAATTGCAATCACAGGCAAATGTCATAAAACATGGATGCAAAAGTTCTCAACCTAAAGTCCAGTTCTACATTCAACTATTGGTCAGGTTTAGGTTAAGGCTGAAAGGGTCCATGACTAAGAGATTGATCCCACGCTTCGTACCCCAGCTTAAAGAGGTGGCCACGTGTTAGACGCACTCCAGTCTCAAGTCAGGAACAAGAGAACAATGCCATGGTTGGGTAGGTTTGCTTATGACTAAGATCCAACACTATCGCTCAGGAAGCTTTTTGGAAGGACAAAGCGCAAACCCCCCGGGGGTGACCTCACACATAGAACATGTGCTAATGAGGCAAAGTCGATTGGCCTTATGGTGGCTGAACAGTAGCCATGCATATGCAAAACTGTATATTATTCAAAGGCATAAAAAAACGAATGAATCGTATTTTTCAAGTTTCACCCACTCATTTAAAAAATTTTATTTTATTTTAAAATCCTCCCCACTGGAGTCGCCAAATTGAAGGCGTGTTTTTATTTCGCCTACGCGGTGTGAGTGCGTATTAGATTCGACTACCCCACTGTTAAGGTTTTATTGAAAATTGTTTTGTATTGAAAGAAGTCGCCAACAATTCTTTTTAGGAAGAATCATAAACCTAATTGGATATGGGAAAAACATAGGGACAAATTATCCAATGTAGATTTCCCCGTCCTGACTCCATAGATGGTCAAAGTGAACCAAAGATTGAGTTCGGGGGGTGAGGGTACGAATATAGTCATATTGAACCACATTCGCCCAAAGTTGGCCTCTACTAAATATCGATTCATTACAGATTTTATGCCAAAGAATAATCAAATAATGTTTTAAAGCACCCTAAAAATAATTAGTCTAAATAGGTTCAAGAAACACATAAAAAGACTAATTATTTAGTGACAAGTTATTATGCAATCAATTTACAGGGAACCTAACAGGTTGTCCAAATTAATCTGATTAATGTTAGAACAGTTCTTTAGGTCTTTGATTAGCAAAAATAACATGTGGGTGATAAAAATCATGCAGGACAATCATAATAATATGTATAGAACAATCAGGCATACATATAATAATGTATGAAAATAAATAAAAATAAGAAAAGAAAATATTGCAGGGATTTAGTATAATATACAATACTTAGAGTCGCATGAATTTGTTAACAATCTACATCATGAATAGAATGTTTGTAACTTCAAGAAAATAATAAAAATAAATAAAGAAACAAAATAAAATTTGTTCATTTAGTCGACCCTCAGAAAATATACCACCGTCCGGGATCGTTGATTTGTACGGATCTTAAAAAATTAAATGTCGAACAAGTCTTTAAAAACGATTTGCGTCTTGCGTACGGTAGGAATAATGCCTGATTTTGTATGAAGAAAATATATGGGCTTGGTTTTATTTGTGTTAGACTAGGCGTGAATATTAAAATATTATGGGTGACGTCGCAGGTATGTGTGGTAATAAGAGGAAGGAGGGTGATGTTGTGCGTGGAGTTTGCTAGATGGAGTTTATGGTGAATGATGATGAATGATGCTGGGTGATGTGTCGCTGGAGGACTGAAAGTTTTCATGAGATCAACACATTTCAGCTATAAAAGTCAGCTAGTTCTATGATGAACTAGAACTGATTGTAAGAAAGAAGAGAGAGAGAATTGAGAGAAAAGTAATCAGAGAAAAATGTTATTGAATGAATAAAATCAAAATAATTACAGGCTACTCATCTCTTTATATATACATAGAGAGAGAAAGAAATATCTAAACTAGAAGAAAACTGAATAACAGAAACTAAGAAGCAGTTGAGTCTGTTAGAGTTTGTTATGCTGATGTGGCACCAGTGTTGTTGTCATCATCTGATTGTATAAGCAGCCTAATAGAAGAATGATCATGCTTAACATCCCCCCTCAAACTTGGCAAGGTTGGAAACATGCCAAGTTTGGATAAAAGAAGTCAAACGTGCGCGAAGGTAGAACCTTTGTAAATACATCGCCTAACCGCCGCGCAGGTAAGTATGTGAGCTCAAGTAAACCCTCCATGACTTTTTCTCTTGTAAAATGACAGTCTATGTCAATATGTTTAGTTCGTTCATGGAATACTGGATTCCTAGCTATGTGCAGTGCTGATTGATTGTCACAATGAAGTGTGACAGGAGTGAGATCAAGCACTTGTAACTCGGTGAGCAATCCGACCATCCGGGTTACCTCGCAGCAAAGACCGGCCATGGCCTTGTACTGCCTTCGGATGAGGACCTAGATATGGTTGCTTGCTTTTTGCTCTTCCAACTAATAGGAGAATCTCCTAACATCAAAAGATAGCATGATAAGGACCTTCTGGAGTCAGGACATGAAGCCCAATCAGAATCTGAAAAGGCCTGAAGCTTGAGTGTAGGAGAACCCTTTAATAATATGCCTTGACCAATGGTATGAGAAACATAAGAAAGAACATGATGAAGAGCTTCCATGTGAGGTTGTCTAGGACTTTGCATAAACTGACTCAACACTTGAACTGAATAAGAGAGATCAAGTCTAGTGTGAGTAAGGAAGTTCAACTTCCCTACTAGACATCTGTAGGAACCAGGATCTTGTAGAAGATCTCCTGATGATGCAGAAAGTTGATGATTCAAAGGGAGAGGTGTAACTGCAGACTTGAATTTTGTAATACCAGAAGAAGAAAGAAGTTCTCTAGTGAACTTCTTTTGAGTCATAGTGATCCCTTCGAGAAGGTAACTAATCTCCAATCCAAGAAAGAAACCGAGCTCTCCAAGGTCTTTGATGCCGAAAGTCGCATCAAGATGTTGTTTGAGAGCATGAATACTAGAGAGATCATTGCCCTGTGATGATCATGTCATCAACATACACAGCAGCAATAGTGATGAGAGAGTCTCTATGTTTGATAAAGAGACTAATCATTCTTGGATTGAGTAAAACCATCAACCAACAATGCTTCAACCAACTTTGCAAACCATTGTCTGGATGCTTGTTTGAGTCCATATAGAGACTTTTTAAGCTTGCAAACTTGATTTCTAGGATTAGGAGATCCTTCTGGTAACTTCATGTATACTTCTTCATGGAGATCTCCATGAAGAAAGGCATTATTTACATCAAGTTGGAAGATTTTCCAACTTTTATAGGCTGCTAATGCTAGGATGCATCTAACTGTGGGCATCTTGATTACAGGGGAAAAAGTCTCCATGTAATCAATACCATACTTTTGGTTGTAGCCCTTGGCTACCAACCGAGCCTTGTACCTTTCAATCTGGCCATCAGCTTTAAATTGGATCTTGAAAACCCATTCCAATAGGTTTCTTGCCATGTGGTAGATCAACAATATCCCATGTATGATTGGCATCCAAGGCTGTAAGTTCCTTGTTCATGGCTGCCACCCATAGTGGATTAGAAGCTGCCTCAGCATAGGAAGTAGGTTCAACCAGACTAGTAGAGTGTGCAATAAGAGCTTGAGAAGTGTGAGAAAGAGAAGAGAATGAAACAAGGTTGCACCAGTGGGAAATTGCAGTGTTGTAAACATAATCATGCAGCCAATGAGGTGGTTTAATGGATCTGGAAGTGTGTCTGGGTGGAGGTGGTGTATTATGAAGTATTGTAGTAGTATTCTGAGGGGTAGGAGAAGAAGAAAGAGCAGGAGATGGTTGTAATGATATTGTATCAGGAATGGAAACAGAAGAAGGAGAAGGAGGTGGAGATGATGATATGATGGATGTAGAATCAGGATTAGAAGAATTAGGAGGAGAGATTTCATCAATTTCAAAAGGATCATAAAAAATATGATCACTAATATTTATGGGAAGAAAGAATTGAAATGTAGGTGTAGTAGAAGAAGAAGACTTCATATGGTATGGGAAATGTTGTTCATGAAAAACAACATCCCTAGAAACATAGATTTTGTGAGTAAAAGGGTTATACACCTTATAAGCTTTTTGATTTGATGGGTAGCCTATGAACACACATGAATCTGCCCGTGAATCCAACTTTGTTCTCCCGGCTTTATAGGTAGACACAAAGCATAAGCTGCCAAATACTCTAAAGTGAGAAACATTAGGAGCAACATGAAATAGCTTCTGGTAAGGTGAAACATGATTTAGAACTGACAGTGGCATCCTATTAATGATATGAGTAGCTGTAAGAACACATTCTCCCCATAATGATACTGGCAATTGAGACTGAAAATAAAGAGCCCTAGCACATTCCTGAAGATGCCTATGTTTCTTTTCAACGAGGCCATTTTGTTGAGGTGTGTGTGGACAACTCTTCTGATGTAATATGCCTTTAGACTGATAGAATGCCATAATATCTCCTTCATATAATTCCTTAGCATTGTCACTTCTAATAGTGTTAAAAATGCATGAAAATTGGTTTTCTACATAAGCCACAAAATGAGTTAGAATAGAAATAGCATCAGACTTATATTGATGAAATAAACCCAAGTGAACCTGGTGAAGTCATCTACAATGGTGAGAAAGAATTTGCATCCAAAGAATAGTAGCATGTTTATATGCACCCCAAATGTCAATATGTAACAATTGAAATGGCCTCGTCACTTTTAGAAGTACTAAGAGGAAAACTAAGCCTCGCATTGCTTAGCTTTAGGACAAATTTGACAAATACAATCCATGTCATGCTTAATGTTCATATCAGGAAAAACATGTTTAAGCTGACTAAAAGGAAGGTGCCCCATTCTCAAGTGCCACAATTTGGCATTATTATCAACAACAACATTAACAGAAACATTATTTATATGCACAGCAGTATTATCTTCAGAGAAACAAGAGTGTGAACCAGTTGACTCCACATCAGCATAGTAGAGTCCATTATGAAGTTTACCAAGAAGAATTGGTGCTGTCAGGGAAGGGCCCTGTAGGAGACAAGAATCATATGTAAACTTCATTTCATAGGACATGTCAGCACAAATCTTGGGCACAGAGATCAAATTAAATTGGAATCCAGGGACATATAAAACATGCTTCGAGTGTAATATGTTCATTAAGCTTTACTTGTCCCAATGTAAGTAATAAGAACCTTACTACCATCGGGATTGTAATGTGTGTATTATGAGAGCCAGTCACCATCTTGTGCTCGGAAAATAAGGAAAGATCATAACATATATGATCTCGAAGCTCCACTATCAATAATCCAAACCGAATTCAAGGAAGAAAGTAAGCAAAGCTTACCAAAGAACATTAGCCGTAGGAGCAGGTGTTTCAAAGTGGCCTTGTGATCACCAAGAAGACTTAACAAGTGTTGATACTACGCCATTGGAACAAGTAGAAGGAAGTTCTTCACATAAGGAACCGAATTAGTCTCTACAAAGCAGCGGCAAGCTTCTTGTGAGGCTTCCAATCGCCAGGATAACCATTAATCTTGAAGCATCTTTCAAGACTATGGCCTGGTATTTTGCAATGTGTGCAATAGTAGTGAGATCCTCTCTTAGTGCCTGAGCTATTTCCAGAACCTCCAGACTGAAATTTATGAGGATTAGTAAACCTCTTGTTGGCAGCTAGAGCCATAAGTTTAGTGTTTTGATTGTTCAGAATAGTCAAATCTTTGTGTTTTTGCTCTTGCAGCAGCAGTCTGTAAGCTTGTGTGATAGGTGGCAGATTATCCATCATTAATATATTAGTTCTAACTTGCTGAAATGCCTCTTTTAACTTCATAAGAAAATGAACCAGCCTTTGATCTTGTTGTATCTTCAGAAACTGTTTAGTAAGATTGCAGGTACACTTTCCACATTCACAGTAAGGAATAGGTACAGCTTCATCAAGCTGATCCCAGAGGACTTTTATTTTAGTGAAAAATGATGAGACATCATCATTTTCTTGGTTCAGATTAGAAAGTTCCTGTTGAAGAGAGTATAATTGAGCCACAGAAGAATGACCAAACCTCTCTTCAATGTCTTGCCAGATAGCTCTTGCTGTAGGTAAGTGTAAAACACTTTTCACCATATTAGGTCCTAAAGACCTTAAGATCCAGCCACAAACCATATTGTTTGCACGATCCCAAGCCTTAGCTTCATTTTCACCACTAGGCTTAGGTAGAGATCCATCAACAAAACTCATTTTATTTTTAGAAGATAATCCAACGATCATCATTCTTTTCCAATCTGTGTATCCTTCTCCATCAAAAGCTATAGTAACTAATTGCTGAGAAGTGTTATCAGCAGGATGAAGAAAATAAACAGAACATGGATTTTGAGTGAGTTCAAGAGTATTAGATGAGTTGTTACTGGATGACGACATTTTGAGATGAATTGTGTGCAGATTTGAGAAATTTTCAGATGTAAGTAATCAAAGACACTTGATTACAATTAACAGAATCAAATAGAAGAATTTTCAGCAAGTATATGTAAGATCAAATTCAGGAAGATTCAGACAAGATTTTATCCAGAATTTTCAGGAAGATTCAAACAAGAATTTATCCAGAATTTTCAGCAATTGTATAGATTTTCAGACAAGAAGAATTCGCACATTAGAATTTTAGGATTCAGAGAATTGTATAGAAGATCTAACCTCAGAACAACGAAGAATTCAGAGAAAAAATATGATCAGATTTCAGAAATTGAAAATTCAGAACAATTCAGAGAAAGAAATATGATCAAAACTCAGAAATCAAAGATTCAGAAAGATTTCTGAGAAATTTCAGTAGCAAACCAGTATTTCTTCATAGATTGAATGATTTACTTCACAATCAGATGAATTGCGGAATCAATTGAGCAAAACCAGCTCTGATACCATGAAAGTTTTCATGAGATCAACACATTTCAACTATAAAAGTCAGCTAGTTCTATGATGAACTAGAACTGATTGTACGAAAGAAGAGAGAGAGAATTGAGAGAAAAGTAATCAGAGAAAAATGTTATTGGATGAATAAAATCAAAATAATTACAAGCTAATCATCTCTTTATATATACATAGAGAGAGAAAGAAATATCTAAACTAGAAGAAAACTGAATAACAGAAACTAAGAAGCAGTTGAGTCTGTTAGAGTTTGTTATGCTGATGTGGCACCAGTGTTGTTGTCATCATCTGATTGTATAAGGAGCCTAATAGAAGAATGAGCATGCTTAACAAGGACAGGGGAATTTGATGAATTGGTGCAGCAAGATTTGTGATGAGATGATGATTATGGCGGTGGAGTATTGTGTTGTAGCTCTGTGGAATTTTCGACGTGGGTTTATTAGGAGGGATTTGTAGGTTGGCCCTCTAACTTGAGAGAGGGGTCGGGTGATTATATAGTGCATGTAGGTAGTTGAGATGCAATAGGTTTTCGAAAGTTAATAGGTCTCTAAAAGATTTTTATCAAATAGTTAGATAAAGATTTTTAAAAAAAGAGTTAGTAAGAGATATATAAAATCACTTTGGAAAAAGATTATTTTAATTGAAAAAGATTTTAGAAAATAGTTAGACAAAAGATATTTAAAAATACTTTGGAAAAAGATTATTTTTATAAAAATATATTTTTATTCATAAAACTAATCAATGTAATTAATTAATTCTATTAATTAAATTGGGCTAGAAAAGGGGTTTTATAAATTGGGCTTTCATAAAAACTATTTTTAAAAGATTTTCAAATATGGGCTTAGTAAAATTAGTTATAAAAAAGGTTTTCGGAGATGGATTAATGAAAAGGGTTAGAAAATAGTCTTGGGCTTAAAACATTTTATTTTAGAATCATTCTTTATTCTTTCCTTGATCCGGATCAATTAGAGTAGGGTATTGGTCATCATAGGGTACTTAATGGGGAGACACAATTATGTGTCTACACCCCCACTTTAGGTGAGCTTGCCTTGAATTAGGCATTGAGCCTTAATTGAAATGTACTTGATCTGATATTGCAATGTAGTTGATCTGATATTGAAATGTAGTTGCTATGTCTTGAGTATTGAGAGTTTTCACTGGGGATTGCACTGAGGATTCTTCTTTGGGAAGTTGACATAGGCAAAGTCAAATATCGCCAGAAACCATGGAATTGTCGGAGAGTCCTTCGGGGAAAAGGAGAGTTTGGATTGAAAAATAAAAGGTTTGAATTTGAGACTTTAATAAATGTAGGTAGGAAAAGGCTTTGACCAGGCTAGGTTCAGACTCGAGTCTATGTCGGGATCTAGAAAGAGATTATGCTCCTAAATTCTAGAAAGTCAAATAATTAGACCATGACTAATTTATTTTATTGAAGCGGTCGGACCTCGAGATGAGGATTCCTACGTATCCTTGCGGAGTCAGACCATTCATAGTTCCAGATATGATTTCTTTTATTATTATTATTTTTTTGGTGCCCTAACTTTTGCCTAGGCCGCCCTTTCGGGTTTTCAACCTAGCGGGCTTGGACATATCTTGAAAAAGGAGTTAGGGTTTATGAAAGGTTGAAAGGTTTAAGGCTTGAGGCTTTGATGAATGGTTAAAGGATTATGAATTTTGATTATATGGATTAAAGGTTTGATGAATCGAAGGGATTTGAATGAGGGGTAGAACTTGTGTGCAAGCCCCCTAGCTTGACTTTTATTTGCCTTTGAATCTTTTCTTTTTGTCCTATGCGTTTTTGCTTTTTATTTTTTTATTTTTTCGCAATTTGAATTTTTTCACTATTTTATTTTGCCTGCCATTGATTTTTTTTTTTCTTTTTTATAGTGAGGCTTGCACACAAGTTTGGTTTAGGGTATTAGAAGGTTTGAAGGATATTTGTGGAGCTTTGATGTAAAAGGGATTTTGTTTTTCTTTGGTTGTATGAGGATGGCTTATGAAAGGTAATGGAAGAGAGAGGGGAATAACTCCTGATCCAAAGGATGTCCTCTTTTTTTTATCTTTTTTTTATTTCAGATCTTTTATTATTATTGTAGTCAAGTTCATTAGGTGATTTAAGTTTCATCATTGAATTAGAAGCATAAATAAAATGATGGGAGGCCAATGAAAATGAAAATGCAATTATTTTATTAATCAGAAATGAATAGAACAAGGCTTATTAGAAGTAAACAAAACCTAGCTGACATAAACTCGATAGGAAATGAAATAAAGGAGCTAGGGGAGGGACTCTCCGACTCAACCTAGAAAATCAACGCTAAATGACTAAGTCATCTACCTTATTTAGGCATTTCCCAAGGGGTTGCCGCTATTGCTTACTTTTACCGCAGGCGGAGTTGGTAATCTACCGTCTTCAACCATATCCTGCAGATGATGCTTCAAAGTCCAGCATTGTGATGTCAGATGCCCATTCCCTTGATGGTACTTGCAGTAGGAATTAGGATTCCATCTACTGGATCTCTTATCAAGAAGAGGGTCCGGAGTAAGGCCATGAGCCTGAAGTGCTCCCTTTACATGAAGCCTAGTGAAGGCTTCCTCTAGAGACATACCTAAAGGAGTGAATGTCCTTTGAGGACCTTGATAACCTCTCTTGTCAGTAGTTAGAGCATTGATGTCGTTGCTTTTAGAGGTAGAAGGGTTGTTATTACTCTTCTTGAAAGAGTTATTGTTGTTAGAACCCTTGTTCTTGTTAGCCTGTACCTCTTCTTCAATAAGTAGGCCTACCTTATAGAGCTTCGTGAAAGACTCTATAGGTTGGAACTTGATATGATCCCCATACTTCGGCTGTAGGTTACAGATCACCAATCGAACTTGATCCTCTTGGGATGGCCTGTTAGTCATTTGCGCTGCCTTTTCCCTCCATCTATTAAGGAAGGTGACAAAGTCTTCGTTGGAATTCAGCTTAGTTAATTCCAACTCACGAAGGCCAATGGGAAGCTGAGTATTGTAGATGTATTGTTTGTGGAACTCTTCTCTGATGTAGTCCCAGTCATTTAGCTTGGCTTTGTTTAGTGACCTGAACCACTTGGATGGATGTGCATCCAAGGTTAAAGGAAAGACATAAGCAAACAGGTCCTTGCTCATGCCCTTGAGAGCCATAGAGATGGAGAAAGCTCTCAAGTGGTCATCTGGGTCTTCTACCCCCTTGAATTTTGGGAGGTCACCCAATGTTACCTTTTTAGGGAGTTTGTCCCTCAGTTCAGGATCAATGATGTCATGGCCATGAGCCTGACCCTCAAGCGCAGGAATTGACTGGATCAATTGCTCGAGTTTTTCAAACCTCAAATCTGTATTGGTTTTGAATGGTGGTGGAGTGCCGCCTTGCTCGTCCTCTTCGGTTAGCTTCTCTCTCAGCACCTTATTCTCTTTGTCTTGCTCCTCAAGACGTGAGTTAATCAGTTGAAGTTGGGCCATAATGGCACTGAGCTGTTCATTAGTGTCCCCCATTTCAGATGATGCTTCAGAAGAGTCAGAGGATTCGTCCGAAAATGTGAGAATGCGTTTAACGAGTCTAGGAGTAGGTTGGCCTTGTATCCTCTCTGTCGGGCGTTCCCAAGTTATAATCTCACGATCCGTCATGAACAGAAATCGAATGGACGTCGTAAATTTTTAGAAATGATGCTTTCGAAATGAGAAATGGAAATGAGGGATGGAGAAATAGAGATGAGAGTGGAAATGGGGATGAAAAATGGAAGGTGAAATGGAAACGGGAAATGATTAGAAATGGGTATGATTATGGTTATGATGGTGACACGGGCCTAACTATATGCACATGCAGACATGGACTGGACTGTACTAGACTTCACAAATAGACTAGACTCAAAAGGATTGTCTACCCAAGCTTCGCTAGGCTTAGGAAGGGATTGGCTTCGCCAGACTTGATGATTTGGGATTGCTATAGATGTAAGATAGGAGTAGCTTCGCTAAACTCGGAGGGTGCCGTTATGGTCTCACAGGGATGACTAGCTTAGCTAAGTCAAAGGGGTGCCGCTATGGTCTTACAGGGATGACTAGCTTAGCTAAGTCAAAGGGGTGCCGCTATGGTCTTAATGGGATGACTAGCTTAGCTAAGTCAAAGGGGTGCCGTTATGGTCTTACAGGGATGACTAGCTTAGCTAAGTCAAAGGGGTGCCGTTATGGTCTTACAGGGATGACTAGCTTAGCTAAGTCAAAGGGGTGCCGCTATAGTCTTACAGGGTTGACTAGCTTAGCTAAGTCAAAGGGGTGCCGTTATAGTCTTACAGGGATGACTAGCTTAGCTAAGTCAAAGGGGTGCCGCTATGGTCTTACAGGGATGACTAGCTTAGCTAAGTCAAAGGGGTGCCGTTATGGTCTTGCGGGTGACTAGCTTAGCTCAGTCAAAGGGGTGCCGTTATGGTCTTACGGGTGACTAGCTTAGCTCAGTCAAAGGGGTGCCGCTATGGTCTCACAGGGATGCTAGCTTCGCTAGACTTAATGGTTTGGACTTCGCCTTTGGAATTGGACTGGATTGACTTTGGAATGAGTTGGGCCTTATGTGGACTTAATTCTGGACTTAGTCCTATATTGGTGTGAAGTTAGACTTGAAAATGCACATGGGCTTGACATTGGCTTGGAATAGAGTTGAATTATACTTGGACTGGGATCGACATAGACTAGGGTTCACATAAAGATGCAAATGGGCCTAGGTTTTGACATGAGCTAGACTTATATAGGCCTAAGGTGGACTCTAATGCTAGCGGGCCTAATATGAATGCATGGACTCGAATTAGACGGACCCTATATGAATGCAAAATGGACTCTAATGCATATAGGCCTAGAATGAATGCAAGATGGATTGGATTGATTGGATTGGATTTGATGAAGGTGTTTAGACTGGGCTTAGAATTTTCGAAATTCGTTTTTGAAAGGAACCCCTTGTTTTTATCTTTTGTCGGGGAAAAGATGATGGATTAATTTTGAAGATATTTTTGTAAATGTAGGTGTATGATTATGATTTGTAAATGTTCTTTTGAAAAAGGTAGAATAGACATGGGTGTAGGATTGATTTTGAAAAGATGCAAGTTTTTTTTGAAATTGATTGAATGTGGTAGGGTAAGAATGATAGGAAAGATTTGTTGAACTGCAGGGTGGAAATGGGAAGAGGTAGATATGCATGATGACTCTAACTCTACATGACCATTTTAGATGCACTTTTTAGGAGAAACTTGACCTTGCATGAAAAGAGCGAGTTTTTGAACTAAGTGGGATTCCTAAAATGACCATTTTTCATTACGCGAATGCAGACAGATCGAACATAGGACCGAACATAAGATCGACCACTAGGATGAATAAATCAAGGAAAAGCATGCGATGCACAGACTGCGTGCCACGCAGCATTGCTGCGCGCGGCGCGGGAGTGGTGCGCCATGCGCAACTAATGCGCTTGGCGCACTACCCCCCGACACGCTTTTTTGGGGATTTAGCCGATTGATGATTTTGTTTAGACACGATTTTTTTAGGAACGACGCATAATAATGACAAATTGACAGGATAATAACTGGCAAGAATTGCAATCACAGGCAAATATCATATAACACGGATGCAAAAGTTCCAACCTAAAGTCCAGTTCTATGTTTGAAACTATTGGTCAGGTTTAGGTTAAGGCTGAAAAGGTCCATGACTAAGAGATTGATCCCACGCTTCGTACCCTCGCTAATGAGGTGGCCACGTGCAAGACGCACTCTGTCTCAAGTCCGGAACAAGAGAACAATGCCATGGTTGGGTAGGTTTGCTTATGACTAAGATCCAACACTATCGCTCAGGAAGCTTTTTGGAAGGACAAAGCGCAAACCCCCCTGGGGGTGACCTCACACATAGAACATGTGCTAATGAGGCAAGGTAAATTATCCTTATGGTGGCTAAACAATAGCCATGCATATGCAAAACAGTATATTATTCTAAGGCATAAAATAAGAATGAATCGTATTTTTCAAGTTTCACCCACTCATTTAAAAAAATTAATGCCTACACGCGGTGTCAGCGCGTTTATTTGACTACCCCATTGTTAAGGTTTCATTAAAATACGTTTTGAAGTCGCCTACAATTCTTTAAAGGAAGAATCATAAACCTAATTGAATATGGGAGAACCGTAGGGACAAATTATCCAATGTAGATTTCCCCGTCTTGACTTCATAGATGGTCAAAATGAACCAAAGATTGAGTTCGGGGGTGAGGGTACGAATATAGTCATAATGAACCACATTCGCCCAGAGTTGGCCTCTACTAAATATCGATTCATTGCAAATTTTATGCCCAAGAATAATCAAATAATGTTTTAAAGCACCCTAAAAACATTTAGTCTAGATTGGTTCAGGAAACACATAAAAAGACTAATTTTAGTGACATGTTATTAGACAATCAATTTACAGGGAACCTAGCAGGTTGTCCAAATTAATATGATTAATATTAGAACAGTTCCTTAGGTCTTTGATTAGCAAAAATAACATGTGGGTGATAAAAGCATTGAAACAGGACAATCATATGGCATGCATATAATGATCAGGCAAGTATGATAATAATGTATGAAAAATAAATAAAAAGAAAGAAGGAGGTTTAGAATGCACAGTAGAGCGAGTTTATATTAAAGATCTACATCATGAAAAAAATGGTTAGTAACTTCAATATAAAAATATAATTTATTCAAGGATCCTCAGGATTATACCTATGCGGCTTAGATTGAGGAGCGCAACGATCCTTTGGCGGAGCATTCGTGAAACCAAGAACGCAGTGATTAAGAATTGATTGAAAGTATTGAAAGTATTTGAGTGTTTGAGTGTTTGAAGTATTCGAAGTGTATTTCGGAGTATTCGAGAGAATTTGTATTCGTGAAATAATAATATGAAAAAGCCCTTCGTAATTCATGAAATCACGGGTATTAATAGAAGACAAGGCACGTGCGCCTCACACACGCCCTGCGCCAGACGCAGGCCTACGTGGCAGGGGCAGTGCCACGCGTCAGGCGCACATTGGTGTGCCTGATGCAGCCAGCCCAATCAGGTTTAGGCACGTGTAAACGCGTTTTAAAAAGATAGAAAAGAAAGTTGCGTCTCACACAGAACTTGCGTCAGACGCAGGACTCTGTGTGAGTCACAAGATCTACGTGTCAGGCGCTCATTGGCACGCCTGATGCGATATGGCCAATGTGATGGACGCACGTGGCGCGCGCAGCCCCGCATCCGGCGCATATTCTGGAATATTCGAGCATATTCCATTGCACGTCTTTCGAATATACCTTTTTTTTCCTAAAATTCCGAAGATGAAATTTTACGGATTAAAAATCTGATTTATTTATCAAAGATAATAAAAATATTTATGAAAAACATCTATTAAAATAATAAATATTTAATTGGGCTTTTAAAATGGACTTAAAAAATTTTATGGGCTTGAAATACCATTAATCATCATGAACAATTAATTGGGCTTTAGAATATCATTTCAAAACACATTTTGGATTAGTTCTTCAGATTGCTCTTTCGTTGAGTCGCGCCAACTAATGTCGCGGTTATGTGTCTACAAGTAGCCTCTACTCTAAATCGGGAAGGTAAAGCTTGTCACGATCGGGGTGATGTGACTATTTCAGGTGATCCGGAAATCATGACGATCTCCGACAGGGAAACGTACCGCATCTAAATGAGGTAGAGGGCATTAGGTTGTATGGTTACCTTATCAAGCTGCATTCTAGCGGCACATAAAAATTCATGGATAAATGAGGTTCCAGCAGCCACACCGGATGTAAGTCTTGAAGAAACTTGATTGCGAGAATATAGTGAGGATGACGAGGAAGAAATATGAGTTCCAATCGTCGGCACTCATGATACGTCGGTTGAAGCACCGGAGGAATCTGTGTCGGCCGATCCTCAAGATGATGATAATGACTCAAAGAAGAGATCTAGAACCGACGATTTTGGCTGGACTTTATTGTAGTAGGCCCAATCCGAGAGGTTCACACTGAATCACTAATTGTCTTTCCGGGATATCAACACAAGGATCGTTACTAGTGAGTTACCACGGTTTCGGAAATTTGACGGGAACGGTGATCCTTTTGTCCACTTAGTGGGTTTTGTGAATGCCTTGCACCCATGGGGCATACCGGAGGAAGATTACCCCATCTTTGTTTGACAAGAGTTTAGAAGGACTGCTTTGGGTGGTACTACTCTTTGGATTATGTGGATAGAGCTAGTTGGGGAAAATGCTAGCCATGCCTTTGTTAATTGGGCTCTCGAGCATAAAACGGTGATATCAGAAGGTGAAGCTAGTCACTTTGCGTCGGATCGCCTTAGAAACTTTCTCGCACTTTTGTTCGAGATACACTCATATCTGCACACTGATTCATTTCCCTATTAACGATCGAGAGTTCATGCTCATATTGCTTTGCGGAACCCGAGCGATTTCTATTATCGTCACATGGTTGCTATCAAGTACACCTCCCTCGGCCACATGGAACAACATGGCTTTGACATTGATGCTACGAAATTGCAAGAAAAACGACCTCGGGAAGATCTTGAAACTCCCAACACAAATCCAAGGATATATGCTAAGATAGATGAACCATTGAGTATGGTGTATGATCGTCTTCGGAGGCAAGGTATACTTCAAATCTCAGCACATGTGCACTATTTACCCCTTCCTCGAATAGACATGAGCAAACTATGCGCTTATTGTCGTCAATTTGGGCATGAGCGATCGATGCCATGATCTTTACTACAAAGTTGAAAACTTTGGTTGATCGAGGCATCATTAGTCCAACCCATAAGGAAGTGCCCGCAAAGGAAAGTGTCGGCTCGCACTCAACCTCAATCCCAAGTTGATATCTTCCGTAAATTATTCGAGCAAGGTCGGATACATCCCACTTAAAAAAGACGCCCGGGCGCAAGTCTCATAGGATCGGATCTCCTAGAAATGCGCAATATCATCAATTACATGGTCACGGCATAAACCAATGTCACGCTCTCGGCTATCGTATCAAGCGAGATCACCAACATAGCTCTTGTCTCTTGCAAAGCTACTTGATCGTCTCCCAGACGGAAAAAATCTTCGGTAAAAGTCCTTAGTAGGGGTTAGCCCATAAAAAAAAACAAAAGAAGAGAAAAAAAAATCTTTCGGCTCGTTAGTATCGAGAGAACTACGTGCAACTTGAATCCCCATTATCGTGTACACTTACCTTTGTGAGATCACTCCGCCTATGTAACTTTTTGTGGTATGTAGGTAGCTCAATATGAGTGCAGTTGCTTTATCAAATAAAAAACTTTAGTTCTTGCTAAAATAATGAACTAAGTTGTCTCTAGTTCCCCATAAAATGCACACTGGAGCAATGGGGATATGTAGGCGACCTTCGGGTTCGTCTCAAATGTATTAACCATTGTATTTCGGGCAATGTGATTAGCACTCAAGATGCCAGTCATCACGGGAGCAACTTGGAATCTTTGAATTGACACATCAATGGGGATACATGCCCTAAATCTCTATATTTTTTGTCTTGTTCAATACTAAAACGGGAATGGAAGAATGAAAAAAAAAAACATGTTTTCAACCCCAATGACAGGTAAAATCATTCAAAAGAGTCAAAATAAAATAAATAAATAAAATTGTAAAGGTGGACCATTCCGGTCAAAATATGGCGAAATCGTTTTGAAAATTTTCTTTATTTTTGCAATGCATTACGCAATATGTAGCTTTTTTCTCTTTTCTTTTAATTCTTTTTCTCTACCTTTAGGTACAAAGAAGAAATTTGTCCCTTATCTAAGGATGATCAATTACCATCAGAAAACAAACACCTCAGCCATATCCACAAATGCGGTCAAAGAGCTGTAGGGTTTGCCATGATCCGGGTAGCACTTCTCACAACATCAAAGAACCTTCCTTTACCCTCAACAGCCAATTCATCCTGCAAGGAGATACTAAGTTGTACTATGAGTTTCCAGAACCTTGGCTTAGTAGGAAGGAACATAAGATTTTTAGGGATTGGAGATATTCTTGATGAGGCTAGAAATACGGATTTAATTAAAAGTTGGTTTGTGCAAAAAAAAATGGAAAAAAGAAAATGGCTGGGTGGATAATCGGAAATTGGAGTCCTTAAGAAGCTTTTCACTTCGAGTCCTGCGAGGAAGGGGATTTTGACTCGGTGTCTTTGATGATACCTTTTGGCGAAAGCATTGAACATAAGTGGAGTATTGAGTGTCGGGCAAAAAGGCTGGCCTATATAATTTAATATATTTTTAGGAAACCATCCTCCACATCATTCTCATGAAAATACCTTTTCACCCCTTTCGAGATGGATATCATACGATAGCTCATCTTCGGCCAATCTACCTTGCATACCCGGTCAGAGAACTCGATAGTGAGGAAATTAAATGTGAACCTTTATCTAAATACATTTGCATGCAAGATGTTATTTCGACGGTGAATTTAATAATGATGAATCACTTGATACAAGCTGAAACAGATATAAACCCATGGAGGAGTCCATTATAATTAATATTGAGTACGAGAAAATGTTGTAAAAAAAAGTCAAAATAGGGTCATCCCTCTCCCGATTGAACGGCTGTGTTTATTGCATTGTTAAAAGAGTATGTAGATGTGTTTGCATGGTCTTATCTTTGATATGCCGGTGTTAATAGAGAAATTGCGGAGCATCGCATTCCGTTACATCCGAAAGCAAGCCTAAGCGAGCAAAGCTCCGCTGAATGAAGCCGGAGATTAGTTTGAAAGTGAAAGAAGAAATTCGAAACAACTTGATGCCAAATTCATCCAAGTCGTAAAGCATCCAAGTTGGCTCGTCAATATAGTGGTCGTACCTAAAAAGGATGGGAGAGTTCGGGTATGCATTGAATTTCGAGATTTGAATCTTTGCATCACCAAAAGATTGCTTTCCTCTACCCTACATTGATGTTCTCGTGGATAGTACGGCCAGGTCATGCAATATTTTCCTTCATGGATGGATTCTCGGGTATAATCAAATACTCATGGCTCGAGAAGATATGACAAAGACGTCTTTCATTACTCAGTGGGGGCTTTTCGCTCTAGGGTTATGCCTTTTGGTCTCAAGAATGCGGGAGCCACATATCAAAGGAACGTGACCACTAATGATGTGACCAAGTTATGTGCGATTATAGAGTGTTGAGAAGTCCATTTTACTAAGGTTTAAGGTTTAAGAAGGAGAGTTTTACTCATCTATACCTTAGTGTGGAGAAGAGGGAGTCATGATGAATTGGCGATATTAGAGGAGATTTAAGGATATTTTGTGGTTATATGTGTTTATGATCATTTACAGGTGGATTTCCATCGCGTGTTTGCGATCCATTCAACATAAAAAGATCACAAAGTTCTTTGGAGTCTAGAGTTATATGGTGGAGGCATCCAAGTTCATCCTCTTTGTGGCTCTACGGCATTATTTGCCCACCATAGGCGTTGAAGATCCCACCTCGGGCGTGTGTGGAGAAGGTCGGATCTCAGGCGTGCGAGTGCCGGTGGGCACCACGGTCCCACGGCCGGCGCATTTCGAGCCGCACGGGATCATGTCGGCATCGCATGCCCGACTCGCGCGCGCAATACATGCCCGAGTCGCGAATATCGAGTGAAGGCGTGACATTGACGGCGTTGAGTGCCCGACTCGTGCATAGGCAACGCACGACTCGCGCACTTCGAGCGAAGAATGTTGTTAGGCAGCAGCGAAGGCCCGAGTCGTGCGCCATAGATGCCCGACTCGCGCACTTCGACGCGGCTACGACTCTTCGGCAGTTTTCAGCTTTCCTTACGTTTTATTAATGAAAATTAAAGCTTGTTTTGTGGGATGTCTTGTAATTTACGGGTGAATTAGAGAGGATAGAGAGAAGAACCCTAATCCCTATTTCTCTCCCTTTTTGAGTTTCGAATCATGAGTTTGAAGATTTGCTTGATGGATGCTATGTCGATCGTAGCCTAAATCTAGTCTTGAGAACGGTTAATCAAGCTTCGGTCTATTATTGTGAGATTTCTCTTTGTTAACTTTTTCTTAATTATAATTGTAATTTCTTGATTTTAATCTATGATTGTGGTATGTATTGCTAGGAGTACTACTAGTTTATACATTCGATTTATCATTTGCTAGGATTTAGAATTGATGCCGATTCATCTGTTCTTCTTTCATGAGTAGCAATCTAGGGTTTGATTAATGAATCTGATTATTCTTGATTAATCACTAGAGAAATCACAAGTTCCAATTTGAATATGTTGTGCTAGCAATTTGTTAATTGGCTCATTGTTTCCTAGTTCGTTGATGTTCTATTGATTTGAATTTAATCTCTGATTAGATTAGATTAATCTTTAGTTCAAGTTTTATGATCATCGATTGTGATTGTTTAACGGTACTTTTGAGGGAAAGGAATTTGATTTCCAACTTTGAGTAATTAAGAGTAAAGTTACACATTTGAGAAACCAATGATCAATAGTACGAATCGAAGTGGCCATTAACTAGAACTCAAGATTCTTCTCTTCTTGATTACATTACTTTTTGATTGTTCTTTAGTTCTTCATATTTAGTTATTTAATTCTTTAATCCCAAAAACCCCCATTTGATCTATTATAAGCACGAGTTAGTCCCCAAGTCTCGTGGATTCGACCCTACTTGCCACTTACATTTATTTGTATTGGAAAGAAGGAAAATAAACTTTTATCTTTGGTAGCGCGTACGACCGCGTCCCCGCAACTAACCTTCATGACCTCATCCACGACATTGTGGAGGTCTATGTAGATGACATGATTGTGAAAAGTGAAGATTGTGAGGGGGCATATTCTGCACTAAGGTCCTTCTTTGAAAGAATCGGGAAATACGATCTAAAGGTTAAACACGCAAAAGTGTGTGTTTGACGTCACTTGGGGAAGTTGTTGGGATTCATTGCCGGTCAAGACGACATCAAAGTGGACTCGAAACGGTAAAAGCTATTCGAGGGCTACCTCCTCCAAAAATAGAAAAAAGAAATAAGAGGATTTCTCGAATGATTTCAATATATCATTTGGTTCATCTCACAACTCACTATGAGGTGTGAACCCATATTTAAGTTGCTCGGAAAAGGGGCATCCCATGAGTGGAACAAGGAATGTCAAGAAGCTTTCGATTCCATGAAAGAGTACATTTCAAATTCTTTGTTCTAATGCCACCTAGACCGGGAGAACCCCTATTTTGTACCTCACTATTACGAAACGGCTATGGGAGCTCTCTTAGCCCGATATCAAGAAGGATCAAAGAAGGAAGTTGCCATATTCTATCTCGTGAGAAATTCTGGAGTATGAGACAAGATATACCCCCTTTGGAAAAAGCATGTGTTTCCTTTGTCTATGCCGCAAAAAGTTGAGGCATCACGTCAGCTCATACCACTATCGATCTCGAGACTTGATCCAATCAAGAATCTGTTTGAGAAACCCATTCTTAGTGAAAGATTGGCGAGATGGCATGCTATGTTTTCGATTTTGATATTCAATGTGTCGACCGAAATACGTTAAAGGAAGAGCCATATCTAAAGCCCTAGCCGGGGGACCGTGTCGGGAGATGAGTATGATGATGCATTTCCTAGATGAGTACTTATTATTCATTGACAACCCACAATGGTGCATGTATTTTGGCCAGACTTCTAATAGGAGAGGTAATGGAGCATGGGTTTTGTTAGTAGATCTGATGGAGTCCATATTCAGTTTTACGTCGAGTTGTATTTCCCAACAACAAACAATACTGGCGAGTACGAAGCTTTGCATATATGGAGTAAAGGCCGCCTTGGTAGCGAGGGGCAAGACATCTCACTTTGTATATGGAGATTCTAATCTCATCATATCTCAAACAATAGGAATTTGGAGGGTTAGAGATGAGAGACTTCAACTCTACACAGAGTACCTTCAAGAATTGATCCCTTATTTTGATGATATCAACTTCAAACATCTTCCTCGGAAACAAAATAGTTTCACTGATGCTTTAGCCAATCTCGCTGTTAATTTAACATGGGAAGATGGTATAAAGATCCAGTCAGTTATAATTGAAGAAAGGAAGGGACCTACAGTGACGGTAGCACAAATTGTCTCCCGCTAGCCAATAGGATGATGATGATGTACGGTACAAGGATATCTAAAATTTTCTGGAAACAATGCAATATCCAGAGGGAAGTGGCAAGAAGGACCGCATAGCTATCAGAAGATTAACTGCTCATTTTCTCATTCAAAAAGGCAGACTATATCACAAAGGGTTTGATGGTACTCTACAACTCTGCGTGAATGACAGCGAAAAGCAAGCCATCATGGAAGAAGTTCATGGAGGAGAATGTGGACCCAATATGAATGGAAGAATGCTGGCTCGTAAAATTTTGCGAGCAGGTTTCTATTGGAGCACTCCTAGAAGGTGATTGCATCGGCTTGCTCTGCGCTGCAAGCAATGTTTGATATTTGCTAATCTCGATCATATGCCACACTGTGTCACTACATAATATGACCTCTCCTTGGCCATTTTCGAGTTGGGGCATAGACATAATCGGACAAATTCATCCGAAAGCTTCAAATGGGCATCAATATATTCTTGTAGCAATTGATTACTTTTCGAAATGGGTTGAAGCTGCATCATTTTCAAAGCTAGGGGCAAAGCAAGTCTCGAAATTTGTGATTAACAACATTATCTGTCAGTATGGCATACCTTTTGAAATCATTTCTGATAATGGATCATAATTTGAGGGTCATATGAAGACAACTCTCACAAAATATTCAATCAAGCATCATCAATCCTCACCTTATCGTCCCCAAACAAATGGAGCGGTGGAAGCAGTCAATAAGACAATCAAGACTATTGTTGCCAAGATGACTGAGAAGACTAGGGAATGGCATGACAAACTCCCATATGCCCTTTGGGGATATAGGATATCAATTAGGAATCCAACAGGAACAACCCTGTATTCTTTGGTTTACGGGATGGAGTCAGTCCTACCGATTGAGGTGGAGATACAATCTCTCAGGGTGATCCCAGAAAGTGAAATCTCGGAAGACCAATGGTACAAAACTCGCTACGATGAGCTCGCATTTGCAGATGAGCGCCGACTACAAGCTTTGCATAACATTCAACTCTATCAGCGGAGAATTGCTCGTGCATTTAACAAAAAGGTTTGAGATAGAGACATACAAGAAGGTGATCTAGTATTAAAGGAAAATAGAGCTCCGTTGCATGATCCTCGGGGAAAATTCAAGCCTAACTAGTCTGGGCCATTCCTAGTTAAGCATGTCACCACGGCTGGAGCAGTAAAGCTAATGGATTTTGATGGGAATGAATTCACCCATTTCACTAAAGTAATATTACGCTTAGACATTAAAGTAATTGTTATTGTCTTAGTCAAGTAACCAAGCAGTTTGGGGTTTTGTATCCTATCTAGTTATTCTTAATAAATATGTCATGTGTTTCTAGATATTCATATAATGTATGCAAAAAAAAAAACGAAAAAAAAAGAAAAAAAGCGAAAAAAAACGAAAAAAGGGAAAAATGAGAAGAAAAAAGTTGAAAAAGAAAAATGATGAAACATGCAAGGATGTTTGTGTTTTTTTAAGGTTTATATGTTATGCTTTTATGTGTCATATGATTGATTAATTATGATTTGCATGTCATATTTAATGTTAAAGTGTGCACGTCTTTAGAATTATGTTCACATTGAATTTCTCACAAGCAGATAATTCTCACAAACAGATCTTTTTTATTCATCCAAATTGGGGTACTTCATTTGATACATAACAAGACATAAAGCCTTCATTTCCTACAAACTCAAAGAAAAAAAACAAAAATTTAAAAAAAAAAAGAAAAAACAACATGATATTTCCCTCAAACTCTTCTCCTCTTCTTGGTAGGCCCGTCTAAATCAATGTCTTGACCAATATCCGCCTGAAGTCATTGAAGGTAATCTTCATCAATCAGTGGAGGGTGAGGTTCAGGTAGCTGATATAATTTTAGCTCCCTGCCATAAAGTAGGCATTCTCTGAATACCACTCATATCAACTTCATAAGTGGTACAAGGTGGAAGAACCTGGAGGGCAGGAATGTGATGTTGCCTCCAGCCAATTTGCCTTAGACACCTCCATGAAAGGTAGAAAGTGACCTGGCAAAGCCCCGGTAGTTGTACACCTCTACGACCAGAATTGCAATATACAATTGCACTAATGCCAAGGTGGTTTGTGACCCACTTTATGTCTTGCTGTAGGAAAAAATCCTCCCACCCACCATTTTTGCTAAGTTGATAGAAGAAAGGAAGAAGACCTCTCTTCCGGACATGACTAGTTTTGTAAGTAAGACTTTTGTGGGGTTTCATGAGAGAAAATTTTTCCGATAACCATAAATGAAGTGCTAATGGACATCCTTTCACTAAACTTTGGGGTTTTCTTTTGAGTTCATCTAACCCAAGAAACATTTCCCCCAAAATAAGTGGTCCAAGACGACCCCCACTAACAATTTGAGGAATAAGTGAAAGACACCGAACATGACATGTGTTTAAAGACCATTTAGTGAGGGTACTTCAGAAAATCATAAGAATGCAAGCATTTTCTCTAGCAATCCTGTAGTTGGCATTATTAGAAAATTGTCAAGTGCCAAATTGAAAAGTCAACAATAAGTTGAGAAGAAATACATCACCATATTGTAGGTAGTTGCCATGAAGATCTTCGGGAAGATATAAAATCGTTGATAAATCTCCCGAGATCCTTGTAGGAGATCTAGGTGTAATAACTGGACCATTAGATAATAAGCCTAGCAAACCTTCGACCTCTTCAACAAGAGGCACGATCTCCTTGTCTCCAAAGCGGAAGACATGACGAGTTTCATCCCAAAATTGGGAAGCAGCATGAATCAAGTCATAACAGATGGAAAGAGACAGCAAAGGCATGAGAGCCTTAGTGAAGTGGGAAGAAGAAAAAGATTGCCTTGGTTGCTCCAAATTCTTTGTGACCCCCGAGAGTTGTTTTTTCTCCCGACTCCGCATTTTATTAGCTTCTTCATAAGTAAGAACCATTTTGTGAAAGAAGAAAAATTAGAGAGAAGATTGGAGTAGTGGAAGTGGTGCATATGGAAATGAAGAACCATGCCCCTTTTATAGACGGAAAAGATGATCATCCATGATTCATGACAAGGATAATAAGTTTGAGTATTGTTCGTAGGATAATAAGGAGCATCCTTCACCATGGCTGATGACCAAGCATTTGTGGTATGGCAATTCTTGCTAAAGTCGGACATAAACAAAAACAGTGTCAATGATGAATCAAGAACGTTGATACAATCATTTTCCTAATAATCATCCAAAATAATGACCATGATCAATCTATTTTATATAGTGATAATCATTTTCCGATAAAGCAAATAAATATTATGAATGAAAAAATTCCCGAAAGATTTTTGAAAAATAGATAAATTTTTTTGCCATATGATGATTTGTCTACCATAGTTTATCTGGAGGGTAGTAACCTTTGGTCAGCCCTTTTAGGTTACATGATTTAACAATGCATCACTTTAAGGTGACATGATAACACATGGGGTCATAAAAAGTAAGTGATGGTGATTTGACAATTTACTTGTCATCAAGGCCATAAAAAAGCGTAAAAAAAAACTGGAGTCAACTTTGTAAGTGTCGGAGTTTCTCACATTAACAGAAGACAAATTCATAAGACTAAAAAAAAGACGGCAATAAAGTCGCATTTTCAAAATTTAGAAAATTAATTGGGATTTTCTACTTAAGACGACGATAAAGTCGCGTTTCAAAGTTTAGAAAAATTAATTGGGATTTTCTATCTAAGACGACGTTAAAGTCGCATTAAAAAATTTCAGAAAATTTGTAAGGATTTTCTACTTAAGACGACGATAAAGTCGCATTTTCAAATGTTTAGAAAATTAATCGGGATTTTCTATCTAAGACGACGTTGAAGTCGCATTTTCAATTTAAGGAAATTAATTGGGATTTTCTATATAAAGCAACGCAAATTATAGCACTGATAATAACTATTTTCTATGGAGAATATGTTATCTCAAAATAAATATTCTGTCAAAATTTTGTGTCTTTTCAAACATTGGTCATCATTTCCTCCAAAATTCGACCAATGTGGGACATTCTTTAGAAACCAAATTTTGAACCCTTTTTCGGATAAATAAAGATTTTGAAAAGAAATAAAAATAACAAAAACCGTCATGCATCGTGGAGCGCGCGCTCCGTCAAATGCGTGTTTCACCTCGGAGTGCGAGTTTCATTTCGTCGTATGGTTTTCCATTTTTGCGTATTGGTGCGGTTTCGGCTTAGAAACATAATTTCTGTGAGTCGTAGTCAATAACTACAACCACCGTATTAATAAAATGATTCGTAGTATAATCATGCTCGTCTTTATTAATTTGACGAGGTTTCGTTAATTGTCTTAAGTGAGTCTTTCAAAAAAACGAAAAAAACACGAGTCGCAATTAGGCGTCGGGATTTTTAATCGTATCTCATACAGTAGTAATGTCGGTTTTCTTGATGGTCGAGTCATTGTCCATTGGATAAAGAATAAGAATATATTTTTTATCCATTAATCACATCCTTCATCCACTAGTTAGAGAATAAAAATCATGAAAAGATGTGAGAATAAGAATCAAATCCCATGTGTTAGAATCGAGTGTGCGCCAATCACACAATCATATTTTCCGGAAGAATCGAGTGTGCGCCTAGCGCACGACATTGTGCCTAGCGCGGGCTCTGCGTTTGGCGAAAAATATGATTGTGTGATTGGCGCACACTCGATTCTAACACATGGGATTTGATTCTTATTCTCACATCTTTCATGATTCTTATTCTCTAATTAATGGATAAAGGATGTGATTAATGGATAAAGAATATATTTTTATTCTTTATCCAATGGACAATGACTTGACCATCAAGAAAACTAATTTCTACCGGTTTTGGGATACGATTAAAATCCCGGCCTAATTGCGACTCGTGTTTTTCATTTTGAAAGACTCACTAAGACAATTTGAAAACTCGTCAAATTAATAAAGACAAGCATGATTATACTACGAATCGTTTTATTAAACGATGGTTGTAGTTATTGACTACGACTCACGAAAATTATGTTTCTAAGCCGAAATCGCACGACCAATACGCAAAAGAGGAAAACCATACGGCTGAAAGAAACTCACGCTCGGCGAAACGCTACGCATTTGACGGAGCGTGTGCTCCACGATGCATGACGGTTTTGTTATTTTTATTTCTTTTCAAAATCATTATTTACCCGAAAAAGGGGTTCAAAATTTGGGTGTCTATATAATGCCCTACATTGGTCGAATTTTGGAGCAATGATGACCAATGTTTGAAAAAACACAAAATTTTAACAGAAAAATTCCTTTTTAGATAACATATTCTTCATAGAAAATAGTTATCATCAGTGCTATAATTTGCGTTGCTTTATGTACAAAATCCCAATTAATTTTCTAAAATTGAAAATGCGACTTTATCGTCGTTTTAAATAGAAAATCCCAATTAATTTTCTAAAATTGAAAATGCGATTTTATTGTCGTCTTAGATAGAAAATCCCAATTAATATTCTAAAATTGAAAATGCGACTTTATTGTCGTATTAGATAGAAAATCCCAATTAATTTTCTAAAATTTTAAATGCGACTTTATTGTCGTCTTAAATAGAAAATCCCAATTAATTTTCTTAAATTTTCGAAAATGCGACTTTATGCTCGTCTTTTTTTTTATTCTTATGAATTTGTCTTTTGTTATTGTGAGAAACTTCGGCAACTAACAAGTTGTTCAGTCACCATTACTTACTTTTTATGACTCCATGTGTTATCATGTCACCTTAAATTAGGACATTGTCATGTCGTGTCACCTAAACGAGTTGACCTAAGGTTATTACCCTCTAGATAAATTATGGTGGACCAATCATCATATGGCAAAATTTTTTATCTATTTTTCAAAAATCTTTTAGGAATTTTTTCATGCATAATGCTCATTCGCTTTATCGGAAAATGATGATCACTATATAAAATAGATTGATCATGGTTATTATTTTGGATGATTAGAAAAAGGATTGTATCAACGTTCTTGATTCATCATTCACACAATTTTTTTTATGTTCAGCTTCAACAGAAATTGCCATACCACAAATAATGCTTGGTAATTAACCATGGTGAAGGATGCTCCTTATTATCCTATGGACAATACTCAAACTTATTATCCATGGAATGAATCATGGATGCTCATCTTTTCCATCGATAAAAGGGGCATGGTTCTTCATTTCCAAATGCACCACTTCCACTACTCCAATCTTCTCTCTAATTTTTCTTTTACAAAATGGTTCTTACTTATCAAGAGAGGGGTCACGAAGAATTTGGAGCAACCAAGGCAATTTTTTTCTTCTTCCCATTTCACTAAGGCTCTCATGCCTTTGCTTTCTCTTTCCATTTGTTATGACATGATTCATGCTTTTGCTTCTCAATTTTGGGATGAAACTTCGTCATGTCTTCCGCTTTGAGGCAGGAAGATTGTGCCTCTTGTTGAAGAAGGTCGATGGTTTGCTAGGCTTACCATCCAATGGTCCAGGTTATTACACCTAGATCTCCTACAAGAATTTCGGGAGATTTATCAAGCGATTTTATATCTTCCAGAAAATCTTCATGGCAACTACCTACAATATGGTGAGGTATTTCTTCGCAACTTATTGTTGACTTTTCAATTTGGCACTTGGCAATTCTCTAACAATGCCAACTATAGGATTGCTAGAGAAAATGCTTGCATTCTTATGATTTTGGGAAGTACCCTCACTAAATGGTCTTTAAACACATGCCATGTTAGGTGTCTTTCACTTACTCCTCAAATTGTTAGTGGGGTCGTCTTGGACCACTTATTTTGGGGGAAATGTTTCTTGGCTTAGATGAACACAAAAGAAAACCCCAAAGTTTTGTGAAGGGATGTCCACTAGCCCTTCACATATGGTTATTGGAAAAAAAATCTCATGAATCCCCACAAGAGTCTTACTTACAAAACTAGTCATGTCCGGGAGATAGGTTTTCCTCCTTTCTTCTATCAGCTTAGCAAAAATGGTGGGTGGGAGGATTTTTTTCTGCAGCAAGACATAAAGTGGGTCACAAACCACCTTGGCATTAGTGCAATTATATATTGCAATTCTAGTCGTAGAGGTGTACAACTATGGTGGGTGGGAGGATTTCTTTTTTCCGTTTCTTTTTCGCTTTTTTTTTTCGCTTTTTTTCTTTATTTTTTGTCTTTTTTTTTTTTGCATACATTATATGAATATCTAGAAACACATGGCATGTTTATTAAGAATAAATAAAAAGGATATAAAACCCCAAACTGCTTGGTTACTTGACTAAGACAATTACAATTACTTTAATGCCTAAGCGTAATATTTCTTAAATTGATCAAGATTAGTGAAATGGGTGAATTCTGTAACACCCCGATAATTCTCTCTTTTCAGAAATACCTTTTCAATATAAAACTTAGAGAATTACCCAAGTATTATCGCCCATGTCAAAACGTATCGGCTTATTCAGAATTTTGCAGCGGAAAACATCTAACTAAACTTCATACTTTATTATCATAAATAAATAAATAAGTAATTTAAAATCAAACACTCTATATATGTCTACTCAAACAAACTTATTATAATACGTTCCTACTAATGCAGAAAATATGATATACTAGATTACACAAGCTCTCCATTCCCAGATTTCCAATGATGCAACATCTGCGAACCTGTAAATGTCAATGCTCTAGAAAATCAGCTCACCAAAATTGGGTCATCACAGGATCAATAAGGCAAAGTCATGATCAACAATCACAAACAAAGCACGTAATCAGCAAAGCTGAGTACTACATAGTAACACGTAAATATTCCTAACATGATACTAATAAATAACATGCAGGGATAAATAATACTATAACAATATAACATTTCTGCAGACAACTTTTACTGAACTAAACTCTAAACAACTTTTTATTACTCAAATGGAATAGTTATTGGACCTGAGTTGTCTTATCTGCTAATGCCTTCATTACGAAGACGAAATACGGGAGCTACCACGTATTCCAGAAATGACCTGCGATATCGAGGAACCTTTGCTAACTGAAAAAGGGATGGTGATCAATCCATCTCCTGTAAAAAGCCATGGCTCGCTCACCATGTACCCCAACTCTTAATGTCCAACTCTTGACGTGCACCAGTCTAAAGTCTATAACTATCCTCGTTACACTTTACGTTCTTTACAAGTTATTATTTGTTATGACACACATACAAGCAACACAGAAATACAATTCAAACATTCACAATTGAACTTCTTTTATCTTAGGATTTAATAAGTGATCACAACTTACAATCCAAGACTTACTTTCTTTTAATCTCAACTTTCTTATTTGTTGAACCTAGCCAACAATCAAACTTACCTTTAAAAGGCATACTTATCAACTTATCAAATAAGGCCCACAGTCCTCATAAAGTAGTGAAAATAATACTTGTAAGGGAACACATGAATAACCTGAATCAATCTTAATAACATATTAATTCCCCCATGTTAATTAATAAATAAAGTTCCCATCCACATGCTTGCATCAATAAATCCATATAAACATGACAATTCTTTACTCATAATAAATCTCATAATCAACATGCTTGCTCACAGGCATAAAACATATAGAAATCAATCATACTAGAAATCACATATGAACTTATAAAGTTTCTATACATGATACTACAACTTTTTCCTCCTTAAATCATGATACTAATCACATAGCACATATGTATGTACGTACCTTGTGTAGACAAATTGAGAGGCCACTTTTCTACTCTAAATGTTGCCTAGGGAATAATCTTCGCCTAACAAAATACAAAACATTGGTATATCAATATACCAATAAATTTACAGCAATAAAACTTCACTTAAAAACGTGTCAAAACCTTTTCTAAAATTCTTTTGACACCAAAGATTAAATATTTCAAACCCTAATATATGGTACTTCTAAAATAGGCTTTTAAAACCTCAAAAATCAAGACTTTAATATTTAAATCTCTCCTTGAACATAAAATATTAAATCTGAAATATTTTTGCTTAATAATATGAAACATATAATCTGAAATAATTAAAGATACAATCTTTAAACAATAATTTAACAAAATAATACTTTGAAATATTAGATCAATATATATGAAATCAATATATAAGAAAACGAGGAAAAGAATCAAAAGAAAAAGGGAGAAAAAGAATGAAATACCGAAATCGCGAGTGAAATATGGCAGCAAAATTGCGAAACTTGCAGAGGCCATAACTGATAGAATAATAATCGGAATCGAGTGATTCTTGAGCGTAAGTTCAATAACTTTTCGAGATCTACAATTTCTCAGAAGGAATTTTTGGCTAAAAATAAACGGAACTATGAGAAATCTGGACAATCAGATTCGGGTGAGAGAAATTCGAGTGAAGGGAGGGAAAGAGGAAAGAAGAATTAGTGGAAAACAAAAGCCAAATCTGAAAATATGAATCATGGGAGGTTTAATGAAGTATTTATAGGTTCTCTTTCCCTAATCCTAGTAGAATTAGGAGTTCGTAAGAATAAGAGTCTTATTAGAAAAAGAATTACTCCATTGGGCTTTTAAATGGGCTCAAAAGGCTACAAATTGGGCTCCTCAATCCATAAGCTTAATTTAATAATTAAATATACTTTAAATACTACTCATTAAATAATTAAAGTTCCACTTAATGAAACATTTAATTAATTTAAGAAATAAAAAACCATAAAACTCTTTTAACTCCTCAAAATAGTCAAACATTAAAATAATTCGACTCATAAAATATTAAAATCATTTATAAATATACTTTAAATATATTTATAAAATTCATAAAATTACGGGGGATTACAGTCTAACCCTCTTAAAAGAAGTTTGGTCCCGAAACTTGGGCACGAAAATCAAAACTTTTAAGAAAACTCTCTTTTAAAACTTTAAAGTAGACAAACTCGGAGATATTTGCGACACAACATGTGTACACTATTCCCAAAATAACTTTTGCACCAACATGTGCAAAACTCAAAATCAAGCATAAAAATATGAAAAAAATACCATAAAAATGGACAAAAGCGCGAAATTCTATCGCTTTCTACTCCTCTTAAAGAAAACGAGTTACGTCCTCGTAACTCACCTCAAGGAACAAGTGTGGATACTTCTTTTGCATCTCATCTTCGGCTTCCCACGTTGCCTCTTCAGACTCGTGGTTAGACTAAAGTACTTTCACGATGTGAACGTCCTTATTGCGTGTACTACGCACTTTCCTGTCGAGAATCTTGACAGGTCTTTCCTCATATGTGAGGCTACTATCGATCTGAATCCGTTCAGGCTCAAGGACATGACACTCATCAGGGATATAGCGTTCGAGTTGGGAAATATGGAACACATCATGCATCTTCTCAAACTCCATTGGCAATGCCAATTTATAGGCTACTTTCCCAATTCGCTCTAAAATCTCATATGGGCCTACATACTTAGCACTTAACTTGACTTTTTCCCAAATCTCATGACGCCCTTAGAGGGTGATACTTTCAAGAACACCTTATCACCTATAGCAAACTCATCCTCGCGTCGTTTCAAATCAGCATAACTCTTCTGCCTGAATTAGTCTGACATTCTTGACAGTTTCCCCAATAAACTCTGTCCCCAAGACTATATTTTCACTAAAGTCATTCCAACAAATGGGGCTTCTACACTTCCATCCATATAATGCCTCAAAAGGTGCAATCTTAATGCTCGCATGATAACTATTGTTATAAGAAAACTCAATCAGATCTAATTGGTCCTCCCAACTACCTTAAAAGTCAATAGCACATGCTCTCAACATATCCTCCATAGTCTGGTTAGTCCTCTCAGTCTGACCATCAGTCGCAGGGGGAAAGGCTGTTCTCATCTTCAATGTTGTCCCAAGATTTAATTGGACCTTTTTCCAAAATTTCGAAAGAAACCTAGAGTCACGGTCAGAAATGGTATCCTTTGGAACTCCATGTAGTCTCACCACATGCCTAATGTATGTCTTAGCAAGTTGCATGTCTCCTTAATGGGTATAAACACAGCGGATTTGGTCAATCTATCCACAATAACCCAAATAGTGTCGTTTCCACTCCTCGTTTTAGGTAAGGCGATCCACAAAGTCCATAGAAATAGAATCCCACTTCCATCCAGGGAACCTCTAAGGATTGAACCTTCCCCATGGGTCTCTTATGATCTATCTTCACTTTCGACGGGTTAGGCACTTAGACACTTACTCGGCTACCTCTCGCTTCATATTTGGCCACCAATAGATACCCTTAAGGTCCTTATACAACTTGTCACCCCCAGGGTGCACAGAATATGGAGTATTATGCCCCTCATCCATAAGGCATCTCTTAAGGTCATTACATTTTTTGTGGTACACACCACCTCCTTTTAAACCTTAAACTCCCATCATCATGAATCTTAAAGTCAGCTTCCTTACCTTGCCTAATTTTCTCCTTGATCTTATCTAGGTGCTCATCCCCAACTTGACCCTCTTTGATCTCATCGAAAAGCGACAAACCCAAAGATAGAGCGCTAAGTCTTGCCTCACTTTCCCCAGGATTTAAGAGTTCTAGGCTCAGCCTTTGCATATCTCGACACAACTCCTCAGGGACTATCAAGGTACTCAAGCTATGACTCGATTTTTTGCTCAAGGCATCAGCAACCACATTTGTTTTCTCCTCATGATACTGGATGTCTAGGTCATAATCCTTAATCAACTCTAGCCATCTTCTTTGCCTCATATTCAGGTCTTTTTGAGTGAAAATGTACTTCAAGCTTTTATCGTGCGTGAATATCTTACAAGTCGCTCCATAGAGGTAATGTCTCCGAATTTTCAATGCAAACACTATGGTAGCTAACTCTAGGTCATGGGTAGGGTAATTAGCCTCATAAGGTTTCAATTAACGCGACGCATACGCAATTACCTTCCCATTCTGCTGTAGCACACATCCTAGACCATTCTTCGAAGCATCACTATATACCTCAAATCCCTCATTCCCATCGGGCGGGGGTCAAAACAGGTGCAGAGGTTAAACGATCTTTCAAAATCTGAAAGGCTTCTTCACACTTTTCACTTCACTCAAATTTTGACTCCTTTTTCATCAAATTGATCATAGGTCTTGCTATCTTCGAGAAATCTCTCACAAATCTCCTATAATAGCCAGCTAGACCTATGAAACTTCTAATATCTGACACGCTCTTTGGAGTTGGCCACTCACTCACAACTTGAATCTTAGCAGGATCTACAGAGACTCCTTCCTTAGACACATAGGGACCCAAAAACGCTACTTTCTTCAAACGGAACTCACACTTAGAGAACTTGGCATACAATTGGTTTTACCTCAATGTCTCCAAAATGATCCTCAAGTGCTTATCATGCTCGACCTCATTCCTCGAATATATCGGTATGTCATCAATGAAAACTACCACAAACTTATCTAGAAACTCATGAAAGATCCTATTCATTAAGTCCATAAATATAGCAGGAACATTGGTTAACCCAAATGGCATTACAGTGAACTCATAGTGACCATAACACGTTCTAAAGGCAGTCTTAGGTACATCCTTATCAGCTACCCTCAATTAATGATATCCTGAACATAAGTCAATCTTTGAGAACACACTCGCTTCATTCAACTGGTCGAATAGGTCATCTATTCTAGACAAAGGATATTTGTTCTTGATGGTTACATTATTCAACTCCCTATAATCAATACATAGCCTCATGCTTCCATCCTTTTTCTTCACATACAACACAGGAGCTCCCCAAGGTGATGCACTAGGCCTAATATAACCTTTATCCAATAGCTCTTGCAATTGTATTTTCAGCTCACTCATCTCAGGAGGTGCCATTCTATAGGGTGCCTCAGATATAGGTGCAGTTCCAGGAACTAAGTCTATGGTGAACTCAACAGCTCTCGCAGGTGGCATACTTGAAATCTCACTTGGAAACACATCCATAAACTCGTTCACAATTGGAACATCCTCAAGCTTTACTTCAACTTCCTTACTCACATCCCGCACACTACTGGAAGAATAGCTCACACCCCTTTCTCATCAACTTTCTTACTTGCATAGCGGAGATAACTCCAAACTTCTTAGGTTTCCCAAAGCGTCTATAGGAGGTTAATTTTCCCAAAGGGTTTCTTAAACCTACATTATGAATCTCACAGTGGATATTGGCCTTGTAAAGACTTAACCAATTCATCCCAAGAATCACATCTAGGTCTCCCAAATTGAATTCTATTAAGTCAGATTGGAAAAACATAGTCTCCTATCTTCAAAGGCAAATTTCTAAACGACTTGGTACACCTTATGATCTCCCGAGTAGGAATCTCGATAGACAAGTCAATTTCTTCATAATCTACTAACCCCGATTGAATTTCCTCAATCAAACCTTGCTCAAATCATGAGCCTTTAACTCCTCGGTGGCTACTATCTAAAAACCTAGACAATGATATGGATTTGCTATAATACTCAGAGATGGTCATGCTCCCCATCCTAAGGTCTATGAACTCCTGAGCCTTTTCTTTCTCATAAAAGCAGGGTAAATTTTTTCTCTTAAAGCAGCAATAAAGGATTCCCAATTAAACTCTTCCACAACACTAAGTCTATTTCCATTTTCTTTCCACCATAAGTCAGCCTCATCTTTCAGATACAGTACAACTTGACCTACTTTCATACCTTCAGGACAGTTCACAGCCCCGAAAATCTTTTCAAACTCCCTAATCCACTCTTTAAGAAGGTAGGGTCAGCTTGCCCCTTATAGTACAACGATTTAATCTTAGCTAGTCTCTCAAACATGTCCCCATCAGAATCGGGACTCTCAGTTCTTTCGTGAGTCAATTTCTCGCAAAAGGCGAATAGCGAAGCTAAGGCATCATTGTTGTTTGACACTCTACTTCGCGGCGAAATTTAACGTAACTCTACTTTGGTTTCGATTCACACTTACTTGCCATTTCCTACGAAGACAACATTTGATTTGACCATAAAGATCGCATCAATAAACAATTTCTCATGAAGTTACTATAACACTAAGTTCACACATTATGAACCATAACAATCATATATTCACGCATGAATAAATAATCACATAAATAATCACATAAGGATCAAATGAAACCAATCATAATAAATAAAATATTTCCCCTTTTCACATACTAAAATATATTCTCACTCAACTCAAATAAGCTGAATAATAACTTTTATTCCTCGAACGATAACAAGAATATTTTCCAATCCAAAATAACCAACTTATTCCTCAATAATATAAAGATGCTAAAGAAGGAAATTTAAACCATTGTAGCTTGACTACTTTCCAACAACTAATCTTAAAGCATAAATAAATACTCTTATGGAGTTACATTATCATTCCTATCCTTATTTCCTTTATGCTTTTATAGAGTAAACATTTCATCTTCAAAGTCTCGAGTCTTCACTATAATAATAATAATAATAATAATAATAATAATAATAATAATAATAATAATAATAATAATAATAATAATAATAATAATAATAATAATAATAATAATAATAATAATAATAATAATAATAATAATAATAATAATAATAATAATAATAATAATAATAATAATAATAATAATAATAATAATAATAATAATAATAATAATAATAATAACTGAATTCGTAGATCTAGTAGATCTTCGAATCCTTTTGGAGTTGATGTCCATTTCCATCCATCTCTAAATCACTAATATCGCTCGAGATAAGGTCTCCAAGTAACATTGTAGATGTCCTTTCGGGTTTACGCTCTAGTACGATCAAACTCGTGAATTACTTCATATATCGCTAACGGGGATGCCTACTTTTAACACATAACGTATAATGCTCTCTAAGCTAGTGTAACTATCACTTCCAGGCTCATGACATCGAACATTCTCATCATCACTCAATACAATTGGGTTACGATGGCTTCCTACTCTATTAACTTGCCTGCCAATTCTATTAACTTGCCTGACATACATGGTTAGGGATCTATAACAAATAAATTAAACCTATTCCAATGGATATACTTAGTACTCTCCCTGTACGCATTCCCAAAAATAATAATACACAAGTTGCCATTAACATCATAGGCACAAGAATATAACACTTAGCGAGGCAAGAAAAATACAAACAATTTGCAAGGAAGAAAAAATAATCATGAATAGTTAGCGGGGAAGAAAATAATAATCATCTTGAACTAACTATTCAATGCGGGCATATAATATTTCTATCCTATATGCCCTTCCTATACTACCCATTCTCACAATGCAACAATTAAAACTTTGAAGGCATGAAAAATAATGCAGTCATCCTTATAAAATAGTACTAGTTAAATGTCGAACTAAAAAAAATTTCGACTAAATAAAAAAAAAATTCAGACTTCTAAAATTCGAAAGAGGAAAATAATTTGAATTTTTTTTCTTTAAAAAAATTTCGGAATCCTAACATTTTCAAATTATCACAAACATTCGAAATAACAAAAAATTTCGAGCAAATAAAATTTTCGGACAATGAAAAAAAAAAATCGGACCCCTAAAAAAAAATTTTGGTCCTTTGAAATACACATATAATAATATATTCCTATAAGTTTTTCAAAACGAACAAGTAGGAACAATTCTAAGAGTTTAATTTAAATAACTAGTAAGTTAGTTAGGCGCCTAAAAGTTTTGAAAATAACCTAAAGCTCCCGGATACCACTTTGTAACACCACGATAATTCTCTCTTTTCGAAATACCTTTTTAATATAAAACTTGAGAATTACCCAAGTATTATCGCCCGTGTGATAACGTATCGGCTTATTCGGGAATTTTGCGAGTGGAAAACATCTAACTAAACTTCATACTTTATTATCATAAAAAAAATAAATAAGTACTTTAAAATCCAAAAACTTTATATATGTCTACTCAAACAAACTTATTATAATACGTTCCCACTAATGCGAGAAAATATGATATACTAGATTACACAAGCTCTCCATCCCCGGATTCCCAATGATGCAACATCTGCGAACCTGTAAATGTCAATGCTTTAGAGAATCTGCTCACCAAAATTGGTTCATCACAAGATCAATAAGGCAAAGCCATGATCAACAATCACAAACAAAGCACGTAATCAGCAAAGATGAGTACTACATAGTAACACGTAAATATTCCTAACATGATACTAATAAATAACATGCAAGGATAAATAATATTATAACAATATAACATTTACGCACACAACTTTTCTTGAACTAAACTCTAAACATCTTTTTTATTACTCAAATGGAATAGTTATTGGACCGATTTGTCTTATCTACTAATGCCTTCATTAAGAAGACGAAATACGGGAGTTACCACGTATTCGGAAATGACTGCGATATCGAGGAACCTTTGCTAAGCGAAAAAGGGATAGTGATCAATCCATCTCCCTGTAAAAACCATGGCTCGCTCACCATGTACCCTGACTCCGAATGTCCAACTCTAGACGTGCACCAGTCTACAGTCTATAACTATCCTCGTTACAATTTACGTTCTTTACAAGTTATTATTTGTTATGACACACATACAAGCAACACAGAAATACAATTCAAACATTCACAACTGAACTTCTTTTATCTTAGGATTTAATAAGTGATCACAACTTACAACCCAAGACTTACTTTCTTTTAATCTCAACTTTCTTATTTGTTGAACCTAGCCAACAATCAAACTTACCTTTAAAAGGGATACTTATCAACTTACCAAATAAGGCCCACGGTCCTCATAAAGTAGTGAAAATAATACTTGTAAGGGAACACATGAATAACATGAATCAATCAGAATAACATATTAATTCCCCCATGTGAATTAATAAATAAAGTTCCCATCCACATGTTTGCATCAATAAATCCATGCAAACATAAATCTCATTATCAACATGCTTGCTCACAGGCATAAAACATGTAGAAATCAATCATACTAGAAATCACATATGAACTTATAAAGTTCCTATACATGATACTACAACTTTTTCCTCCTTCATGATACTAATCACATAGCACACAGGTATGTACGTACCTTGTGTAGACAAATTGAGAAGCCACTTTTCTACTCTAAAAGTTGCCTAGGGAATAATCTCCGCCTAACAAAATACAAAACATTGGTATATCAATATACCAATAAATTTACAGCAATAAAACTTCACTTAAAAACGTGTCAAAACCTTTTCTAAAATTCTTTTGACACCAAAGATTAAATATTTTAAACCCTAAAATATGGTACTTCTGAAATAGGCTTTAAAAACCTCAAAAATCAAGACTTTAATATTTAAATCTCTCCTTGAACATAAAATATTAAATCTGAAATATTTTTGTTTAATAATATGAAACATATAATCTGAAATAATTAAAGATACAATCTTTAAACAGTAATTTATCAAAATAATACTTTGAAATATATGATCAATATATATGAAATCAATATATAAGAAAACGAGGAAAAGAATCAAAAGAAAAAGGGAGAAAAACAGTGAAATACCGAAATCGCGAGTGAAATATGGCAGCAAAATTGCGAAACTTGCAGAGGCCATAACTGATAGAATAATAATCGGAATCGAGTGATTCTTGAGCGTAAGTTCAATAACTTTTCGAGATCTACAATTTCTCAGAAGGAATTCTTGGCTAAAAATAAACGGAACTATGAGAAATCTGGACAATCAGATTCGGGTGAGAGAAAAAACGAGTGAAGGGAGGGAAAGAGGAAAGAAGAATTAGTGGAAAACAAAAGCCAAATCTGAAAATATGAATCATGGGATGTTTAATGAAGTATTTATAGGTTCTCTTTCCCTAATCCTAGTAGAATTAGGAGTTTGTAAGAATAGGAGTCTTATTAGGAAAAGAATTACTCCTTTGGGCTTTCAAATGGGCTCAAAAGGCTACAAATTGGGCTCCTCAACCCATAAGCTTAATTTAATAATTAAATATACTTTAAATACTACTCTTTAAATAATTAAAGTTCCACTTAATGAAATATTTAATTAATTTATGAAATAAAAAACCATAAAACTCTTTTAACTCCTCAAAATAGTCAAACATTAAAATAATTCGACTCATAAAATATTAAAATCATTTATAAATATACTTTAAATATATTTATAAAATTCATAAAATTACGGGGGATTACAAATTCATTCCCATCATATGGCACATAAAAGCATAACATATAAACCTTAAAAAAAACACAAACATCCATGCATGTTTCATCATTTTTCTTTTTCTCCTTTTTCTTCTTTTTTTTCCGTTTTTATTTGTTTTTTTTCGCTCTTTTTTTTTTTGTTTTTTTTCGTTTTATTTTTTTTGCATACATTATATGAATATCTAGAAACACATGGCATATTTATTAAGAATAACTAGATAGGATACAAAAACCCAAACTGTTTGGTTACTTGACTAAGACAATTGATCAAGATTAGTGAAATGGGTAAATTCATTCCCATCAAAATCCATTAGCTTTACTGCTCCAGCCATGGTGACATGCTTGACTAGGAATGACCTAGACCAGTTAGGCTTGAATTTTCCCCGAGGATCATGCAACGGAGCTCTATTTTCCTTTAAGACTAGATCACCTTCCTGAATGTCTCTATCTCGAACCCTTTTGTTAAATGCACGAGCAATTCTCCGCTGATAGAGTTGAATGTTATGCAATGCTTGTAGCCGGTGCTCATCTGCAAATGCAAGCTCATCATAACGAGTTTTGTACCATTGGTCTTCTGAGATTTCACTTTCTGCTATGACCCTGAGAGACTGTATCTCCACCTCAACCGGTAGGACTGGTTCCATCCCATAAACCAAAAAATACGGGGTTGTTCCTGTTGGAGTCCTAATTGATATCCTATATTCCAGAGGGCATATGTGAGTTTGTCATGCCATTCCCTAGTCTTCTCAGTCATCTTGGCAACAGTAGTCTTGATTGTGTTATTGGCTGCTTCCACCGCTCCATTTGTTTAGGGACGATAAGGTGAGGACTGATGATGCTTGATTGCATATTTTGCGAGAGTGGTCTTCAGATGACCCTCAAATTGTGATCCATTATCAGAGATGATTTCAAAAGGTATGTCATACCGACAGATAATGTTGTTACTCACAAATTTCGAAACTTGCTTTGCCCCTATCTTTGAAAATGATGCAGCTTTAACCCATTTCGAAAAATAATCAATTGCTACAAGAATATATTGATGCCCATTTGATGCCTTCGGATGAATTTGTCTGATTATGTCTATGCCCCAACTCGAAAATGGCCAAGGAGAGGTCATATTATGTAGTGACACAGGTGGCATATGATTGAGGTTAGCAAATATCGACATTGCTTGCGAGGCACGGACAAAGGCGATGCAATCACCTTCTAGAGTACTCCAATAGAACACGCTTTCGCAAAATTTTACGAGCCAACATTCTTCCATTCATATGAGGTCAACATTCTCCTCCATGAACTTCTTCCATGATGGCTTGCTTTTCGCTATCATTTACACAGAGTTGTAGAGTACCATCAAACCCTTTGTGATATAGTCTGCCTTTTAGAATGAGAAAATGAGCAACTACCCTTCTGATGGCTATGCGGTCCTTCTTGCCACTTCCCTCTGGATATTACATTGTTTCCATAAATTTTTTAATATCCTTATGCCAGACATCATCAACATCTTGCTGAGCCAATGTGGAGACAATTTGTGCTACCGTCACTATAGGCTTCTTCCTTTCTTCAATTAAGATTGACTGGATCTTTGTACCATTTTCCCATGTTAAATTAACAGCGAGATTGGCTAATGCATCGGTGAAACTATTTTGTTCCCGAGAAGATGTTTGAAGCTGATATCATCAAAATAAGGGATCAATTCTTGAAGGAAATCTGTGTAGAGTTGAAGTCTCTCATCTCTAACCCTCAAAATTCCTATTGTTTGAGATATGATGAGATTAGAATCTCCATATACAGTGAGATGTCTTGCCCCTGCTACCAAAGCGGCTTTTACTCCATATATACAGGCTTCATACTCAGTTGTATTATTTGTTGTTGGGAAATCCAGCTTGGCAGCAAATGGAATATGGACTCCATCGGGATCTACTAACAAAACCCCTGCTCCATTACCTATCCTATTAGAAGCTCCATCAAAATACATATACCATTGTGGATTGTCAATGAATAATAAATACTCATCAGGGAATGCATCATCATATTCATCTCCTGACATTGGTCCTTCTGCTAAGGCTTCAGATATGGCTCTTCCTTTGACAGGTTTCTGGCTGACACATTGTAAATCAAACTCAGAACTTTCATTAAGAATGGGTTTTTCAAACAGATACTTGATTGGATCAAGTCTTGAAATCAGATAGGTGGTATGAGCTTGGAGGTGATGCCTCAACTTCTTTGTGGCATAGACAAAGGAAACACATGCTTTTTCTAGTGGGGGTATATCTTATCTCATACTCTAGAAATTTCTTGTTGAGATAATATATATATGACAACTTCCTTCTTTGTTCCTTCTTGATATTAGGCTAAGAGAGCTCCCATAGCCGTTTCTGTAATAGTGAGGTACAAAATCAGGGGTTCTCCTGGTCTAGGTGGCATTAGAACAGGCGAATTTGAAAGGTACTCTTTCATGGAATCAAAAGCTTCCGGACATTCCTCGTTCCACTCATGGGATGCCCCTTTTCTGAGCAGCTTAAATATAGGTTCACATCTCATAGTGAGTTGTGAGATGAATCTGCTGATACATTGAATTCTGCCGAGAAATACTCTTACTTCTTAATATGTTTTTGGAGGAGGCAATTCTTGAATGACCTCCACCTTTTTAGAGTCCACTTTAATGCCATCTTGGCCCGACAATGAATCCCAACAACTTCCCTGAAGTGACGCCAAACACACACTTTTGAGGGTTTAGCCTTAGATTGTACTTCCTGATTCTTTCAAATAAGGACCTCAGTGCAGGAATATGTGTAACACCCCGTAATTTTCAACCTTGATATTTGGTGTTTGTTTACATTAAAATGATATTTTTCGTAAAAGTAAATAATTTATTATTTAGATTATTTTGGAACGTGTTGTGAAAATGTGTGTATATTTATATGATGTGATATATTTATATATATTTATTTTAAGTTGTTAGTTATTTATTTTAAAGGTTATATTAGTTTCGTCATTTATTTAGGCGTTTAGGATGCGGTGTTGTCGCGTAGCGTTTTTGTAACGTTGTTGGACCGACTTGGGTGATGAAATGTTGCATCGCATGTGGCGTGCTAATGTGTGCATTATATTTATATTTATAATATAATTTATTTGAATTATTTTCATTATTAAGTATTTTCAAAGTTTAGGCGCGATGTAGGAATTTATCTATTTATCGCGTAGCGGGCTTTTGAAGCATGGACCCTTGTTGATTTGGGCCGAAATTTTTGTGGGTGTGTTGGGCTTGACAGCCGGCCAAGTGAAGGAAAAGGAGAGCCTCTCTTCTTTCTTTTCTTTTTATTTTTTCCTTGTGACTCTTGGTAGCTTTGTAACTCCTATAACCCCCTAATCATTCTCCTTCATTAAAACCCTTTTATTTCAACCATTAAACATCCATAAAATTCTGATTTTTATTCATAGAAGTTCAGCATCATTTGCATTTATCACCCACCGTTTTTCAAGAAAAGGAAGAGAGAAAAGGAAGAGGAAAAGAATAGAAAGTTTCAACCCGGTTTTTCCTGTCGAACCTTCACGAAAATAACCGTAGCCGGAGATCTAACCGTTGGATCGTCTTCATTTTTGGACTCAACGTGTATAACATCTTGTTATACATTCTGACCGGAGAGATTTAGAATCTGAGCTTTTAATCATCGGAAATCATGGTCGTAACAGAGCAGTACGAAACAAGAGTTTTCAACGTTCAAGAAGAAATGCTTAGTGACTTGTTGCTACAATTCTCGTTTGTTATGCCTTGGGGTTAGAAGAGGATTTGGATTGCATGCTTAACTCGTGATTGTCTCATTAGACTCAGCTCTCCTCCCGACGATCCAGGTAACTAGTTGTTATCCTAGAATCATAGTGATTAGAGTAGTATTCGGTATTTGATTAATACGCTAGGAATTATTTAAAATACTTTTTTTGAATGAAATTTTTGACGAACTTTGACATGAATATACGTGACACATGCTATGTGAATACTGTGTAGAGAAAAATAATTTTTTGCATGATTTTTAATATTTATTTGATTTAATTAGTATTTTGTGCGTTTTTGGCTAAATTTCATAATAATTATTGAACGACTGTTGAAATTGATGAAATCATTTTTCTTAGATCATGTAACATGCGTATAATGTATTCCTTGCCTTAGAATAATTTTTATCTACTGTTTACTGTTTTAATTAATTTATATATCTGTTTTTGTAATTTCGGTTCTGTCAGTATATAATTCATGAAAATTATTTGTAGAGGCTGAAAAATTAATTTGTTTGAATAATATGTATTTCCGTGAGTTTTTACATGTTATGTGAATTTTTGGTAATTTTTTAGGCTTCTGTTTATATTTTTAATTATTATAATGGCTTATTTGAGGAATCTATATATTAACTGTTAAAATACTTTTTGAGTCCGAAAATTATAAATAAAAATTGTACCATGTCAGTAGAGCTATTAGGGTTATATGATAATTTTTGTGTGATTTTAATGCTCGAATTTGTTAGTTTAATAATTATTATGGTGTTTTTGTGATGAAATTGAGGATACACTTTTAAATTGTTTGAAGGCTTGTAAATCAGATATAATTTATAATTTAATATATTCTGGGTTGTTGATTTTCAGTAGTATACAGTATGCATCATTTTGGTAACCACATGTTTAGGTTTGATTTATGGAATAAAATGATTTAATTGTTATTACTCTTTTAATGAATATGATTTAGAGTTAATTGGTGATGTATTTGTGATTGAGAGTGGTTGCTGTAAAAACCAGTATATTGTCATTTTTGATGTTTGGGAATGTTCAAGTGTTATTGTGAGAATTATTTGTTGATTATTGTATAAGTGATTTATTTTGAGGAATTATGAAGAACTGTTTGATGAAGCTGTGGGTATAAAGTAGGGTGGCATCCCTTTTTTGATGAATATTTTTGATGAACGATACTTAGATTGTATGCATGATTGTATTTTTGAGATAAGAATATCCGGTGGGATAGATGTAGTCCCAGGTTAAGAACATGTCAACCACCTGGTTTGCGAACTAGGGGGTACACCGGGTTAATTGTTGTCGTCAGAGAGGTCGGGGAGTTACTGCGTGTTCTACCCTGCATCGGGAGTTTGGCCATTCTTAGACACGGGCGGTGGGGAACGTAAGCCCATAGGCGACCGGAGATTGCGATCGACAAACCTTAGGAAGTGATTTGCAAATCAGCGGCGTTCGGTTTCGACTCGATAACTTGTTGTATTTTGATTTATTATTATTATTTGTTTATATTGGAAATTATGTCACTCACTATATTATGCTTACTTATTGTTAATGATCTCTTGATTTATCTATGAGCTTTATGATTTCTATGTGCATGATATGATGTAATGATTGCATGTTATTCCTTTCTTAATAATCTTCTTCGAATCGTGCTTTGATTGCTATTGTTCCGGAGAAGCGCTAGTTACTCCCCGCGATTGTGGATATTTGTTGTATATTTTGCGGGTTTTGTTGATGGGGATTTCCTTTGATTTTGGGCTCGGGTTGAGATGCGAGAAATAATCTATTAGGGTTTTAGTTCTAGACTTCTCTGTAGTTTGAGATAGTTTTCTCATTTTGATTTTAATCTAAGTAATTAATTTACTTATTGTATTTACTTATGTTTGTTTTTATCACTTAGTTATTTAAACAATAATCTTGTAGTAGTGACATTCCCCGGAAGACGATGTTTCGCCATCGTCCTATTAATTATATTATTATTTCTTTCTTTTAGCCTTTGAAATTACGTGGTGCCACAATATGCCCCTCACGATCTTCACTTTCCACAATCATGCCATCTACATATACCTCCACAATGTCGTGGATGAGGTCATGAAGGATAGTGGTTGCAGCCCTTTGATATGTAGCTCAGGCATTCTTGAGACCAAAAGGCATAACTCGGTAGAAGAAGGTGCCCCACGGAGTGATGAAAGATGTCTTTGTCATATCTTCTTGAGCCATGAGTATTTGATGATACCCCGAAAATCCATCCATGAAGGAAAACATTGCATGACCGATCGTGCTATCCACTTGGACATCGATGTGGGGCAGAGGAAAGCAATCTTTTAGTGATACAACATTCAAATCTCGAAAATCAATGCATACCCGAACTCTCCCATCTGGTTTAGGTACGACCACTATATTGGCGAGCCAACTCGGATGCTTTACAGCGTGGATGAATTTGGCATCAAGCAATTTCGGATTTATTTTTTTCACTTTCAGACTAATCTCTGGTTTCATTCGGCGGAGCTTTTGCTGCTTAGGCTTGCTCTCAGGATGTAATGGAATGCGATGTTCCGCAATTTCTATATTAATGCCAAGCATATCAGCATAAGACAATGCAAACACATCTACATACTCTTTTAACAATGCAATAAACACGGCATTGTTCAATAGGGGAGAGGGATGAACCTATTTTGACTTCTTTTTCTTTGCATTTTTACGTACCAATATTAATTACAATGGACTCTTCCATGGGTTTTATATATGTTTCAGTTGTATCAAGTGATTCATCATTATTAAAAGCTAGGGGCAAAGCAAGTTTCGAAATTTGTGAATAACAACATTATCTGTCGGTAAGGCATACCTTTTGAAATCATCTCTGATAATGGATCACAATTTGAGGGTCTTCTAAAGACCACTCTCGCAAAATATGCAATCAAGCATCATCAGTTCTCACCTTATCGTCCCCAAACAAATGGAGCGGTGGAAGCAGCCAATGAGACAATCAAGACTATTGTCGCCAAGATGACTGAGAAGACTAGGGAATGGCATGACAAACTACCATATGCCCTTTGGGGATATAGAGTATCAATCAGAACTCCAACAGGAACAACCCCATATTGTTTGATTTATGGGATGGAGCCAGTCCTACCAGTTGAGGTGGAAATACAGTCTCTCAGGGTCATAGCAGAAAGTGAAATCTCAGAAGACCAATGGTACAAAACTCGTTATGATGAGCTTGCATTTGCAGATGAGCGCCGACTACAAGCATTGCATAACATTCAAATCTATCAGCGGAGACTTGCTCGTGCATTTAACAAAAGGGTTCGAGATAGAGACATTCAAGAAGGTGATCTAGTCCTAGAGGAATATAGACCTCCGTTGCATGATCCTCGGGGAAAATTCAAGCTTAACTGGTTTGGGCCATTCCTGGTTAAGCATGTCACCACGGCTGGAGCAGTGAAGCTAACGGATTTTGATGGGAACGAATTCACCCATTTCACTAACCTTGATCAGTTGAAGAAATACTATGCTTAGGCATCAAAGTAATTGTAATTGTCATGGTCAAGTAACCAAGCAGTTTGTGGATTTTTATCTTATCTAGTTATTCCTAATAAACATGCCATGTGTTTCTAGATATTCATATAATGTATGCAAAAAAAAAAAGAAAAAAAAAACCAAAAAAAGAGCGAAAAAAAACGAAAAAAAAACGAAAAATAAGAAGAAAAAAGGAGAAAAAGAAAAATGATGAAACATGCAAGGATGTTTTTGTTTTTTTAAGGTTTATATGTTATGCTTTTATGCGTCATATGATTGATTAATTATGATTTGCATGTCATATTTAATGTTCAAGTCTGCACATGTTTAGAATTGTGATCACATTGAATTTCTCACAAGCAAATAATTCTCACAAACATATCTTTTTTATTCATCCCAACTGGGGTACTTCATTTCATACATAAAAAGACATAAAACCTTCATTTCCTACAAACTCAAAAAAAAAATAAAAAAACTAAAAAAACAACATGATATTTCTCTCAAACCATTCTCATCTTCATGGTAGGCCCGTCTGAATCATTATCTTGACCAATATCCGCTAGAAGCCATTGAAGGTAATCTTCATCAATTAGTGGAAAGTGAGGTTCGGGTAAGGCGATATAATTTCGGCTCCCTGCCATATAGTAGACATTCTCTCAATACCACTCATGATCGGCCTCATAAGTGGTACAAGGTGGAAGAACCTGGAGGGCAGGAATGTGATGTTGCCTCCAACCAATTTGCCTTAGACACCTCCATGGAAGGTAGAAAGTGACCTGGCAAACCCCGGTAGTTGTACACCTCTACGACCAGAATTGCAATATATAATTGCACTAATGCCAAGGTGGTTTGTGACCCACTTTATGTCTTCTTTGCGGGAAAAATCCACCCACCCACCATTTTTGCTAAGTTGATAGAAGAAAGGAAGAAGACCTCTCTCCGGACATGACTAGTTTTGTAAGTAAGACTCTTGTGGGGTTTCATGAGAGAAAATTTTTTCGATAACCATAAATGAAGGGCTAATGGACATCCTTTCACGAAACTTTGGGGTTATCTTTTGAGTTCATCTAACCCAGAAATATTTCCCCCCAAAATAAGTGGTCTAAGACGACCCCCACTAACAATTTGAGGAATAAGTGAAAGACACCTAACATGGCATGTGTTTAAAGACCATTTAGTGAGGGTACTTCCCAAAATCATAAAAATGCAAGCATTTTCTCTAGCAATCCTATAGTTGGCATTATTAGAGAATTGTCAAGTGCCAAATTGAAAAGTCAACAATAACTTGAGAAGAAATACATCACCACATTGTAGGTAGTTGCCATGAAGATTTTCGGGAAGATATAAAATCGTTGATAAATCTCCCGAGACCCTTGTAGGAGATCTAGGTGTAATAAGCTGGACCATTGGATGATAATCCTAGCAAACCCTCGACCTCCTTAACAAGTGGCACAATCTCCTAGGTCTCCAAAGCGAGAAGACATGGCGAGTTTCATTCCAAAATTGGAAAGCGGCATGAATCATGACATAACAGATGGAAAGAGAAAGCAAAGGCATGAGAGCCTTAGTGAAATGGGAAGAAGAAAAAGATTGCCTTGGTTACTCCAAATTCTTCGTGACCCCCGGGAGTTGTTTTTTCTCCCGACTCTGCATTTCATTAGCTTCTTCATAACTAAGAACCATTTTGTGAAAGAAAAATTAGAGAGAAGATTGGAGTAGTGGAAGTGGTGCATTTGGAAATGAAGAACCATGCCCCTTTTATAGATGTAAAAGATGATCATCCATGATTCATTTCATGAATAATAAGTTTGAGTATTGTCCATAGGATAATAAGGAGCATCCTTCACCATGGTTAATGACCAAGCATTTGTGGTATGATAATTTTTTTTGAAGCCGAACATAAAAAAAAACTGTGTCAATGATGAATCAAGAACGTTGATATAATCCTTTTTCTAATAATCATCCAAAATAATGACCATGATCAATCTATTTTATATAGTGATCATCATTTTTCGATAAAGCGAATAAGCATTATGCATGAAAAAATTCTACGAAAGATTTTTTGAAAAACGAGATAAAAAAAATTGCCATATGATGATTGGTCCACCATAGTTTGTCTAGAGAGTAATAACCTTAGGTCAACCCTTTTTTGGTGACATGATTTAACAATGCATCACTTTAAGGTGACATGATAACACATAGAGTCATAAAAAGTGAGTGATGGTGACTTGGCAATTTGCTTGTCATTAAGGCCATGAAAAGCGGAGTTGTAGACACGTAATCATGTCTCCCCATTTAAGGATCTAATGATGAAACATACCGTGGTCTTAATTGGTCCGACCCAAGGGCATAGCAATCTGAAAAGACATTCAAAACCATTTCGAAAAGTGTTAAAGTCCTATTTTAAAGCCCAATTAATTATTCATGATAATTAATTGTATTTGAGCCCAATTCTTTGAAAAGCCCAATTAATTGATAATTAATTGATTTATTTTAATAAATAAATATTTTGAAAATATATTTTTCTAGGTCAAAAATCGGATTTTATCCGGTAAAATTTCGAGTTAAAAGATTCAAGAAAATCTTTAAAAACGCGTTTATATCAAAATACTATCAAAAACAAGGCGGTGCGGCGAGCGCAGTTGGTTTGTCTTGGCCTTGGTGATTATGCCGAGCGCACGTGTCTGCCATGTGGACTTCCACGTAGGCTGCGCCAAGCGCCGCGTGTGCTAAGCACACGAAGCGCCACGTAGATTTACTTGTTTCTTGTAGAGTTACTGCGTCGGCGCGACTCTGCTTGAGACGCGAATTTTCTTTCTTATCTTTTTTAAAAGCGCGTACCACGTGTATGCTTTGTTTTGCGGTCATGCCGCATCATGCGCTTGACACGTCGGCTGCGCCGGGCGCGGGGGCGCGTGAGGCGCGTGTCATTTTCCTACTGAAATAGGCATGTTTTCCGTACGAGATAAAAAAATGGAATTTTCACATTAACACACTTCGAACTCGACGAATACTTTACGAACCTCTCTACAAACTACAAAACTTCCCTACAAAATTCATACCTTTCAAACACAAAATACATTCAATCTACATACTTTCGGACATTGATTTTCGGGCTTCACGATTGCTCGTCCCGAAGGTTGTCGATCTCGCGGGCCCAAGCCATGGTATAATCCACGAGGGTCCTTAAATATATTATTTTTATATTGAAGTTACTAACGAGTTTTTTTCTTTCGATGTAGATCTTTAATGTAAAATCGCTATCTTGTATATTCTAACCTTTTTCTATACTTTATTTTATTTTATTTTATTTTATTATTGTTCATGACTTTGTATATTATATGTCGCTTGATCATTCTATGCCTATTATATGATTGTCTGCTTATTGCTTTTATCACCTCACATGTTATTTATTGCTAATTAATGAACTAAATAAATGTTTTAATATTAATCGGGTTAATTTGGACAACTGTTAGGAACCTTGTAAAACGATTGCCTAAATAACATGTCAATAAAAATTAGTCTTTTATGTGTTTCTGAACCTACATAGACTAAATATTTTTAGGGTGTTCAAACGTTATATGATTATTCTTTGGCATAAAATCCGTGATGAATCGATATTTAGTAGAGGCAAACTTTGGGCGAATGTGGTTCATTATGACTATATTCGTACCCTACCCCCGAACTCGATCTTTGGTTCATTTTGACCATCTATGGAGTCAAGACGAGGAAATCTACATTGGATAATTTGTCCCTATGTTTTCCCATATCCAATAGGTTTATGATTCTTCCTAAAGCGAATTGTTGGCGACTTCTTTCAATACAAAACATTTTTCAATAAGACCTTAACGGTGGGGTAGTCCGATCAAATACGCGCTCGCACCACGTAGGCGAAATAAAAACACGCCTACAATTTGGCGACTCTGTTGGGGAGGATTTTAAAAATTAATTTTTTTAAGTGAGTGGGTGAAACTCGAAAAATAAGATTCATTCTTATTTTTATGCCTTTGAATAATATACGGTTTTGCATATGCATGGCTATTGTTCGGCCACCATAAGGTCGATCTACCTTGCCTCATTAGCACATGTTCTATGTGTGAGGTCACCCAGGGGTTTGTGCTTTGTCCTCCCAAAAAGCTTCGGCGATAGTGTTGGATCATAGTCATAAGCAAACCTACCCAACCATGGCATTGTTCTCTTGATCTGACTTGAGGCCGAGTGCGTCTTACACGTGGCCACCTCTTTAAGAAGGGGTACGAAGCGTGGGATCAATCTCTTAGTCATGGACCCTTTTGGCGAACTTAAAGCGACCCGATAGTTTTGAACATAGAAGCTGGACTTTAGGTTGGAACTTTTGCATCCATGTTATATGACATTTGTTTTGTGATTGCAATTCTTGCTTTGCTATTATTACATCAAATTGTCATTATTAAGCGTCGTGCCTAAAATCGCGTTTAACAAACAAGCAAAAAATTCGTCGATCGGCAAATTAGTCGCCTAAATCCCCGAAAAACGTGTCGGGGAGTAGTGCGCCAAGCGCGTTAAGTTGCGCGGCGCACCACTCCCACGCCGGACGCACGGCGCATGCGCCGCGCGCGCAGTCTTTGCGCGCCTTGAGTTTGTGCGTCGCACGCTTTTCGTCAATTTAGCCATCGTAATTGTCGATCCTACGTTCAGTTCTATGTGCGTATGTCTGTATGCACTCGCGTAATTTGGTCATTTAGGCTTATCACCAAATTTAACATCTAAAAATCAGTCATTTCATGCAAGGTCAAGTCCATCTAAAAAAAATACATCTAAAGGGTCATTGTAGAGCTAGAGTTGTCATGCATATCTACCTCTTCCCGCTTTCTCCTGTTTGTTCAACAAATATTTCTGTCGATCTTACATTACCATATTCACCGATTTAAAAAACTTACATTTTCCAAAATCGATCCTACACCTCCTTCGACTCTGCCCTTTTTCAAAAACATTTACTAAGCATCATTATATCATGACATTTCAAAAAAAAAAAAAAATATCCTTCAAATCGATCCATCATCTTTTCCTTACAAAAGATAAAACAAGGGGTTCCTATCAAAAATGAATTTCGAAAAATTCTAAGCTCGATCAAACACCTTCATCGAATCCGATCCAATCGACCCGATTCACTTGCATTCATTCTAGGCCCATATGCATTAGAGTCCATTTTGCATTCATATAAGGTCCATCAAATTCGAGTCCATGCATTCACATTAGACCCACTAGCATTGAGTCGATCTTAGGCCCATATAAGTCTAGTTCATTTCAAAATCTAGGCCCATTTGCATCTTTATGTGAAGTCTAGTCCAAGTCTATCCTTAATCGATTCCAATCTAAATCTAAGTCTAGTCCGATCAAATCTTAGGTCCATTTAGGCCCGATTCATAACCTAGGTCTAGTTTGCTTCTCCATGTAGGCCATAGTCAAGTCCGATAGCCCATATTCCTCTAGTTATCTAGCACTGCTTGCTCCCAGTAAGTTCGAGGTTTAGCATTCCATAAGTCTATAGACAATTGTTGTGTCTAGCTTTGCTTGCTCACCGTAAGTTCAAGCCTAGCATTTCATAAGTCCATAGGCGATTTTTGTGTCTAGCCCGCTTGCTCACCCGTAAGTTCAAGGTCTAGCATTCCTTAAGTCCATAGGCAATTTTGAGTCTAGCTTTGCTTAATTTAATGTAAGTTTCGAAGTCTAGTTGTCTAGCTTTGCTTGCTCACGTAAGTTCAAAGTCTAGTTGCCTAGCTTGCTTGCCTTAAGTTAAGAGTTTAGTCTCTGTTTTTGTCCAACCTTCCTTTGTGTCTTTGCTTGCCCACCCGTAAGTGCAAAGTCCAGCATCCAATAAATCCATAGGCAATTTTTGAGTCTTGCCCGCTTAGTCGAATGTAATTTCCTAAGTCTAGTTGTCTAGCTTGCTTGCTCACTAGTAAGTTGAAAGTCGAGGTGCCTAGCTTTGCTTGCCTTAAGTTAAGAGTCTAGTCTCCCTTATTGTCCAGTTTTCCTTAAAGTCTAGCTTGCTTACTCATCTGTAAGTTAAAGTCTAGTCTCTCCTAAACCCAATCGTAGAGTCCGATCTGCTTGCACGGTCGAGTCCGGTCCATGTACGCATTTGCATATAGTTAGGCCCGTGTCTCCATCATGGTCAAGTCTATTCTAGTCCAAAACCCATAACCATTTCCATTTCCATTTCAAAGTCTCTTTCCACTTTCATTTCCCATTTTCATTTCCATTTCCACTTCCATTTCCAATTTCTCATCTCCATTTCTCATCTCCGTTTCTCATTTCGAAAGTGTCATTTCTTAGGAACGTCCTATAGAGAGGCAACAAGGTCGACCTACTCCTAGACTCGTCAAGCGCATCCTCACCTTTTCGGACGAATCCTCGGAGCTCTTACGAATCATCATCCGAAATGGGGGATACTAATGAACAACTTAGTGCCATTATGGCTCAACTCACCCGATGAACTCTCATCTTGAGGAACAAGACAAAGAGATCGAGGCACTAAGGGAGAAGCTCGAGGGGGAAGACGAGCGGGCGGCACTCCGTCACCCGATCCAAAACTGACACGGGACTAAGGTTTGAAAAACTCGAGCAATTGATCCGGTCGATTCACGTGCTCGAGGGTCGGGCTCATGGCCATGACATCATTGATCCCGGGGCGAGGGACAAACTCCCCTAAAAGGTAACCTTGGGTGACCTCCCAAAATTCAAGGGTTCGAAGACCCGGTTACCACTTGAGAGCATTTTCCATCTCTATGGCTCTCGAGGGCATGGCGAGGACTGTTTGCTTATGTCTTTCCTTTAACCTTGGATGCACATCCATCCAAGTGGTTTTGATCACTAAATAAGGCCAAGCTAAATGGCTGGGACTATATCGGAGAAGAGTTTAACAAACAATACATTTACAACACTCGGCTTCCCATTGGCCTTCGTGAGTTGGAGTTAACCAAACAAAACTCCAGCGAAGACTTCGTCACCTTCCTTAACGAGATGGAGGGATAAAGCGGCCCAAATGATTAACAAGCCATCCCGGGAGGATCAAGTCCGGCGGTGATCCGTAACACGCAGCCGGAAGTATGGGGATCATATCAAGTTCCGACCTATAGAGTCTTTCCACGGAAGCTCATAAGGTAGGCCTGCGATTGAAGAAGAAATACGGGACGACAAGAACAAGGGTTCCAACGATAACAATAACAATAACTCTTTCGAAGAGTAACAATGGCCCTTCTAGCTCCAAAAGCAATGAGGTTGATGCCATAGGCTTGTTGAAAGAGGGGCTATCAAAAGCCTCGAATAACATTCGCACCTTTAGGCATGTCCTTAGAAGAAGCCTTCACTAGACTTCATGCGAAGGGGGCACTTTAGCCTATTGGCCCTACTCGGGATCTTGCTCCCGAGAATAGATCCAAGAGGTGGGATCCTAATGCTTCTTGCAAGTACCACCGGGGAATGGACACCCGACATCTGCGTGTTGGACCTTAAAGAATCACTGCGGGATATGGTTGAAGATGGTAGATTGCCGATTCCACTACGGCAAAAGTCGACAACGGCAACCCCTTGGGTAGCACCTAAACAACGTAGGGGCTTAGTCATTTAACGTTAGTTTTCTAGGTTGAGTCGGAGAGTCCCTCCCCCAGCTCCTTCATTTCCCTTACAAGTCGAGTCCAGTGTCATTTAGGTTTTTATTTCTAATAAGCCATGTTCTATTTATTTCTGATTAATAAAATAATTGCATTTTTATTTTCATTGGCCTTTCATCATTTTTATCTATGCTTCTAATTCAATGATGAAACTCAAATCACCTAAATGAACTTGACTAATAATAATAAAAGGAAATCTGAAAAAAAAAAAAAAAGAAGACATCCTTTGGATCGGGAGTTATTCCCCCTTCCCTTCTATTACTTTCCGTAAGCCATCCATGCGATCCAATCAAAAATTCTTTTAACCATCATCTCCATTAACCAAATAACCTTTCCAAAATCAAAGCTCCACAAATAACCTTCAAACCTTTCAATACCCTAAACCAAACATGTGCGCAAGCCTTACTATATCAAAATATATCAATGCCAGGCAAAAACAAAAACAAAGAGTAAAAAATTCAAAGTGCGAAAAAAAAAATGAAAAAAAAAACAAAAGCAAGAGAAAACGTACATGACAAAAAAAGAAAAAAATGCAAAAAAGAAAGAGCCAAAGGCAAAATAAAAGATCAAGCTAGAGGGCTTGCACGCACGTTCTACCCCTCATTCCAAACCTTGATCCATCAAAACCCTTAACCTTTAATCCAAATCCATGACTCTTCATTCCTCAAACTAATTAAACCTTCATCCAAACCCTCGAGCCTTAAACCTTTCAACCCTTGACACTTGTCATTAAGCCTAACTCCTTTTTTTCAAGGTATGTCAGCTAGGTTAAAACCCCGGGAAAGGGCGGCCTAGGCAAAAGTTAGGGAACAAAAAAAAAAATATAATAAAAAAGAAATCGGATCGAGAACTACGAATGGTGCGATTCAAGGATACGTAGGAATCCTCATCTCGAGGTCAAACCGCTTTAATAAAATAAAAATTAGTCATGGTCTAATGATTTGATTTTCTAGAATTTAGGAGCCTACTCTTTCTAGATCCAGAGCATGGACTCGAGTCGCACCTAGCCTTGTTAAAGCCTTTTCCCACCTACATTTATTTAAGTCACAAATTCAATCTTTTTATTTTTCAATTCAAGCTCTCCTTTTCCCCGAAGAAGTCTTCGATGATTCCATGGTCTCGGCGATACTTGACTTTGCCCATATCAATTTCCCGAAGAAGAATCCCCGATGCGATCCCGGTGAAAACTCTCGATGTTCGAGATATAGCAACTACATTTCAATATCGGATCAAGTACATTTGAATTGAGGCTCAAGCCTAGTTCAAGGCAAGCTCACCCAAAGTGGGGGGCTTCCCTATGTGTGGTAGTTCCTCCAAATCGAGACTCTAGAAGAGTTGTAATCCGCGGACCTCGTTTACGGACCCCGATTATTTACAAAACGATTTTCGAAAATCATTGATCTAATTCTAATCATTCGATCATTCTATCACTCTATACATCTTCTAGCCTTGCAAAATCGACCTTGCATTGCGGCTTTGCAAAACCACGACCTTGCATTGCGGTTCATACATTCTAGTCTTGCATAACCCTAATCTTGCATGACGTGTCATTCCTTAGATTTGCATAACCTTAATCCTTGCATAGCGTCTCATGCATCCTTAGAGTCTAAGTTTGCATTCTTGCATCACTATGTGCTTATGTGAGTTGTTTGCACCTATCTGCTAACATCTTTCCTCTGAGTATCAGATTGCTTGTAGTTATTGTCACGCATACTAAGTTTGTTTTGCGAGAGACCGGCGGTTATAGATCGGTTCTAAGCTGCGAGCATTTAGAATCGTTCTCAGTCCCAACAGGTATACTTTGACTATCGGTTTCTGAACCTTAGTCAAAGTGGGGTCTTCTGACAGACACATAATCGTGTCTCTCCATTAAGGATCTAATGATGAAACATACCGTGGTCTTAATTGGTTCGACCCCAGGGCATAGCGATACGAAAAGCCATTCAAAACCATTTCCAAAAGTGTTAAAGTCCTATTTTAAAGCCCAATTAATTATTCATGATAATTAATTGTATTTGAGCCAAATTCTTTGAAAAGCCCAATTAATTGATAATTAATTGATTTATTTTAATAAATAAATATTTTCGAAATATATTTTTAGGTCAAAATCGGATTTTATCCCGTAAAATCAGATTTCGGAGTTAAAAGATAAAGAAAATCTTTAAAACGCGTTTATATCAAAATACAATCAAAAACGAGGTTGTGCTAAGCGCACCCAAGGGCCACAGATTTACGTTTCATGTAGAGTCTGCGTCAAGCGCGGCTCTGCTGAGACGCGGATTTTCTTTCTTATCTTTTTTTAAGCGCGTACCACGTGTATGCTTTTTTACAAGTCATGCCGCATCATGCGCTTGCCACGTTCGGGCTGCGCCGGGCGCGGCGGCGCGTGAGCGCATTTTTTCCCCTATAAATAGGAATGTTTTCCGTACAGATAAAAAAAGAGATTTTTCACATTAACACACTTCGAACTCGACGAATACTTTACGAACCTCTCTACAAACTACAAAACTTCCCTACAAAATTCATACCTTTCAAACACACAATACATTCAATCTACATACTTTCAGACATTCAGATTTTCAGGCTTCACGATTGCTCGTCCCGAAGGTTGTCAATATCGCAGACCCAAGCCACTGTATAATCCTGAGGGTCCATAAATAAATTATTTTTATATTGAAGTTCCTAACATTTTTCTTTCCTGATGTAGATCTTTAATGTAAAATCGCTATACTGTATATTCTAACCTTTTTTCTATACTTTCTTTTATTTTATTTTATTATTGTTCATGCCTTTGTATATTATATGCCTGCCTGATCATTCTATGCCTATTATGTGATTGTCCTGCTAATTGTTTTTATCACCTCACATGTTACTTATTGCTAATTAAAAACCTTATTAAATGTTTTAATATTAATCAGATTAATTTGGACAACCAGTTAGGAACCTTGTAAAACGATTGCCTAAATAACATGTCACTAAAAATTAGTCTTTTATGTGTTTCCTGAACCTACTTAGACTCAATAATTTTAGGGTGTTTAAAACGTTATATGATTATTCTTTGGCATAAAATCGTAATAAATCGATATTTAGTAGAGGCAAACTTTGGGCGAATGTGGTTCATTATGACTATATTCGTACCCTCACTCCGAACTTCAATCTTTGGTTCATTTTGACCATGTATAGAGTCAAGACGGGGAAATCTACATTGGATAATTTGTCCCTATGTTTTTCCCATATCCAATTAGGTTTACGATTCTTCCTAAAAAGAATTGTTGGCGACTTCTTTCAATACAAAACATTTTTCAATAAAACCTTAACAGTGGAGTAGTCAAATCAAATACGCGCTCACACCGCGTAGGCGAAATAAAAACACGCCTACGGGAGTCAGCACATTGGTGTCGAAGTCTCTCGCATTAATGAAAGACAAATTCATAAGACTAAAAAAGGCGACAATAAAGTCACATTCAATATTTGGGACGATAAAGTCGCGTTTCAAATTTTAGAAAATTAATTGGGATTTTCTATCTAATACTGACGTTAAAGTCGCATTCAATATTTCAGAAAATTAATAAGGATTTTCTACTTAAGACGACGATAAAGTCGCATTTTCAATTTTAGAATATTAATTGGGATTTTCTACAACGCAAATTATACCCGTGATGATGACTATTTTCTATGGAGAATATGTAATCTCAAAAGAAATTTTATGTCAAAATTTTGTGTCTTTTCAAACATTGGTCATCATTTCCTCCAAAATTCGACCAATGTGGGGCATTCTGTAAAAACCAAAATTTGAACCCCTTTTCGGGTAAATAATGATTTTGAAAAGAAATAAAAATAACGAAAACTGTCATGCATCGTGGAACGCGCTCCCTGTAAAATGCATGTTTCGTCCCGGAGCGCGAATTTCATCCCGTCGTACGGTCTTCCATTTTTGTGTATTGGTCGTGCGGTTTCGGCTTAGAAACATAATTTCAGTGAGTCGTAGTCAATAACTACAACCACCATTTTAATAAAACGATTCGTAGTATAATCATGCTCATCTTTATTAATTTGATAAGTTTTCGTTTATTGTTTTAAGTAAGTCTTTCGAAAAAAACGGAAAACGAGTCGCGGTTAGGTGTCGGGAGTTTAGTCGTATCCCAAAACCGGTAATAATCAGTTTTCTTGATGGTCAAGTCATTGTTCATTGGATAAAGAATAAGAATATATTCTTTATCCATTAATCACATCCTTTATCCATTTGTTAGAGAATAAGAATCATGAAAAGATGTGAGAATAAGAATCCAAATCCCATGTGTAAGAGGGGGAGAATCGGGATTTTTCCGGAAGAATCGAGTGTGCGCCAAGCAATCATGCGCTAGGATTGTGCGCCTAGCGCACAGCATTCTCTACGCCGGGCGCAAAGCCTTGCGCCTAGCGCACGGCCTTTGTGCCTATCCCGAGCTCTGCGTTTGGCGAAGCGTCCTAATCAATTTTGTTTGCACGTTTTTCGATGCATTGTTTTACGTATTTGGATGTTTAGGGAAGAATATTTTCTAAAAATATGATTTTGCTTCATTTATGAGAAAATCCAAAAAAGAATAAGAATATTTGTGTTTCCAAAGAGATTTGATGATGTCATTAGGGTGAGGTCATTAGAGTGATGTCATTAGGGTAATTAAGGATGAAGAAAATTAGATTTTTTAGGTGAAAAATCTGATTTTCTACCTCTTTCAAACCCTAGTTCACCTCCCTCATTTCTCAATAAATACTCTCCTTTTTTCCACTTCAAAACCAAGTTGAGCTAAAACACAACTCAATTTCACTCTCATCTTCTCTACTACTCTTCTCCTCCTTAATCTTTCCATCTAAGCAAAAGTCTTAATTAGTAAGTAACCAAGTTGAAAAGAATTCAACTTAATTTCACTACTTCTCTCATCTTCTCTACTCCATTCCTCTAAAGAAATCACACTTAAGATAAGAAAGTAAAAGTTAGTAAGATAATTAGTAAGTAAAGAATTTCATCAAAAGAAGAAAAAACACAAAAAAGAGTTGAAGTTAGTAATTAAGTGGATTTAGAAACTCACTTAGAAATTAAGAAAATCGGAAAAAAAATGTAGAAAAATTTGCAAAAAGGAAATGAATCATTGAGCTAGCATGGTAAAGTTGAAACTCTTGTTATTTTGATTATCTTCTCAATCATCTACTAACTTTCTCCTTGTTTCTTCTTATCATTTTTTTAATCTTTGGAGTGATTTGGGTATGTGGAAGTCCTAATAGGTTCCCAACCTTAGATCACCCCATCTAGAATAGTCACCTCTAATGGGGTGACTCTTAGGAGACAATGTTATTATGTGATTTTTCTTAATCAAGTTGTTATTCATCACCAAAAATATTTTCATTAAAATATTCAAGACAAGTTGTGCATAAACATCTCAGTAAAAAAGAAAATGTGATCTTTGTAATTATAATTAGTTTTAATTTCGTAATACATTTTATTTTTCATCTGTAATATCATAAAAGTTTGTAGGATTTAATATTTTTCCTATGAATCTCAAGATGTTTTCAGAAACCGGGCTTTGGAATTTCTATAAAATGAATTTCGTGTAAATAATTAAAAATCATACAACTTTTTTCTGCAAGACTGATTTGGTCCAGTACCACCTAAGCTTGTTCTGTTAATAAAATTCAAAATATAAATCATCTACATAAAACTAAAAACATCAACTTTGAAGAAAACATCAGTAGCTTTCAAAAAATATAAATATCATGTTCATATGAATTTTATACAATTTTACATCATTTTTATAATCTTAGTTCATGTAAATCACTTAATTCCGAGAAAAATGATTTTCCTTTCGGTTAAGGTATTAAATGAAAAGGGTCTTAAAGTGTCTAATTCAAGTGAAAATTACCAGTCTAGTTTGTCAAGGTGTCTAAAATGTTCATACCAAAATTCACTTCAAACTAAGTTGAATAAGTTGGATTTCAAAGAACAAATTAAATAAAGGTCCTGTTTTGACCTGTTTTGACATAAAATTTACCATAATTGAAGTTATCACTAAACACTTGTGAAATGTTGACACAACATAAAAAACTCAATGATCTATCCATATATGTATCAAATGCTCAATTTAACGCTTTATACAGAAAGTTATGATTTTTACAATTCAGTACAAGAACAAAAGTGCAATCTGAAAAATGAAATAAAGTGATTAACTCAACTTTCGTAAAAAATGTTTTCTTCATACGAAAATGTGAATAAAAAATCATGAAAATTTTAAGTTTCTCTTAAAATTACTCATTTTATCATGTAAATAAAAATCAATAAAATTTGTCATAAAAAATCAAAATCAAAGAAGTTAATTAATCTTTAAGTTTCACAAATTCACAAATAAACATGAATTCCAAAGCCCATTCAAGGAGGTGAAGATCAAGATTGAAGATTTGTATGGATCATAAATTTTATACATATTGTTGTAATAATAGATTCTTTGTAAATAATTATTGCATCACTCAATTAGTAGAAAAAACATGGAGATGTTTATGCATAATTTTCATAAATAATTCCACAATTCTTTTTTTAATAAAATGAGCAACCAATGTTATAAATTTTGCATGTTGGGACAATATATCAGAGTATATGAATCAAATGACCCAATCTCAATTAAGAGGAAAAATTGCAAATCTAACTAAGTTAAATTGTATGATGATCCATCTTACATTTTAGAAATGTGTTCTCCATATTCAAATGGATTAATCATATACTCTGACATAATTAGATTGGTAATTATGATCTCCGAATTGATTTTAGGCCGTTTCACGTGTCTTGCTTTAAATGGCTAAATTCCAATTAGCCAAACACAATCTCCAAATTTAATCTCAAATTGATCATTTCTTTCTAAATGACTTAATAATCTTCAATCAAGATTATTTCTTAAAAGCCTTCAATTAAGAAGCAAACCTCTTCTTCTAAGACCTCTTGAAAATCATAAACGTGATCACTAACTAAGGTGGTTATTTCAATCCTTGAGTTATCGCTAATTAGGGCGATTGACTCAAACTCTTCATTTAATCACTAATTAGGGTGATTAAACCGTGGTTAATCACTAATTAGGGTGATTGGCTTAACCTTTCATCATGTTTAATCACTAATTAAGGTGATTATCCTAACCGTCCTTTTAATCGCTAATCAAGGTGATTAACTTAATCCTTTTTATATTTAATCACTAATTAGGGTGATTATCTTAAATCCTTGTTAATTATTAATTAGAGTGATTATCTTAAACCTTAATAATCGTTAATTAGGACGATTGTTTTTCTCATTTAATCACTAATTAGAGTGATTATCTTAAATCATAATAATCGTTAATTAGGATGATTATTTTTCTCATTTAATCACTAATTAGAGTGATTAACTTAAACCATAATGATCGTTAATTAGGACGATTATTTTCCTCATTTAATCACTAATTAGAGTGATTATCTTAAGCCTTTAATAATCACTAATTAGGGTGATTATCTTAGCCTCCATTGTTAATCACTAATCGAGGTGATTATCTTTCCCTCTTAAAGTTTAGTCACTAATTAGGGTGATTATCTTAACCTCCATTTCTAATCACTAGTTGAGGTGATTATCTTAATCCTCCATATATAATCGCTAATTAAAGTGATTATCTTAATCTCATTTCAATCACTAATTGGAGTGATTACTTTATTCCTTATCTATTCATAATCTATTCATAATCTATCCTCTTTTCTTCCCCAATGGAATTGGCCATTTAGGGTGAGACACTAGATCGAACTACGATGGTTTTGATCCAGGAGTGGATTCCAATCCCGCAATGATTGGTACGTAGTGCAACTTCAGTGCTCAAACCTACCATGTACAAATGATATATTGGTCCTAAATAAAAATGGTTGATGTGTATATGTGCAAATTATGTGATTTTCTTTCTTTTGAATAACCATGATTACTTTAAAATGGAAAATAACGCATTTAGTAAAGCTCGTTCTATAGAACGGAAGAGGAGACGAGTTCCAGGACGTTCACACCTCTTAACCTAAACCCCGAACCCTATCTCATGGTATGAAAGACCAATTTTTTTAAAAAATGCCTTATCCATATGAAGTCAGCATCGTTTTAAAATGATATTTCTTGAAATTGATTTTAAAATGATTTAGTAAATAAATCTGTCTCTATTCAGACATTAATAGGGTGGCGACTTCAAAGTTTTCTAAGATTCATAGTCCAATGAGAGGCTTTCGTAGGATTCAGACCGTTAATTAAGATAGTCAAAAATCGGATACCACAGGCTGGCCACTTCACTGGGGAAGACTGGATATGTGATTTCACTGGGGTTAAGATACAATGGCAACTTCCTTCTTTGTTCCTTCTTGATATTGGGCTAAGAGAGCTCCCATGCCGTTTACGTACTAGTGAGGTACAAAATCGGGGGTTCTCCTGGTCTAAGTGGCATTAGAACAGGTGGATTTGAAAGGTACTCTTTCATGGAATCGAAAGCTTCTTGACATTCCTTGTTCCAATCATGGGATGCCCCTTTTCTGAGCAGCTTAAATATGGGTTCACACCTCATAGTGAGTTGTGAGATGAACCTGCTGATATATTGAATTCTGCCGAGAAATCCTCTTATTTCTTTTCTATTTTTGGAGGAGGTAGCCCTTGAATAGCTTTTACCTTTTCGAGTCCACTTTGATGCGCGTCTTGACTAACAATGAATCCCAACAACTTCCCTGAATTGACGCCAAACACACACTTTTGAGGGTTTAGCCTTAGATTGTCTTTCCTGATTCTTTCAAAGAAGGACCTTAGTGCAGGAATATGCCCCTCGCGATCTTCACTTTTCACAATCATGTCATCTACATAGACCTCAACAATGTCGTGGATGAGGTCATGAAGGATAGTGGTTGCAGCCCTTTGATATGTGGCTCCGGCATTCTTGAGACCAAAAGGCATAACCGGTAGCAGAAAGTGCCCCACGGAGTAATGAAAGACGTCTTTGTCATATCTTCTTGAGCCATGAGTATTTGATTATACCCTGAGAATCCATCCATGAAGGAAAACATTGCATGACCAGCCGTACTATCCACGAGAACATCAATGTGGGGTAGAGGAAAGCAATCTTTTGGTGATGCAGCATTCAAATCTCGAAAATCAATGCATACCTGAACTCTCCCATCCTTTTTAGGTATGACCACTATATTGGCGAGCCAACTCGGATGCTTTACAGCTTAGATGAATTTGGAGCTGTTTCTGAATTTCTTCTTTCACATTCTGACTAATCTCTAGTTTCATTCGGCGGGGCTTTTGCTGCTTTGGCTTGCTCTCAGGATGTAACGGAATGCGATGTTCCGCAATTTCTCAATTAACGCCAGGCATATCAGCATAAGACCATGCAAACACATCTACATACTCTTTTAACAATGCAATAAACATAGACTGTTCAGTTGGGGAGAGGGATGAACCTATTTTGACTTCTTTTACAGCATTTTCAGTACCAATATTAATTACAATGGACTCTTCCATGGGTTTTATATATGTTTCAGTTGTATCAATCATCGGACAAATTCATCCGAAGGCTTCAAATGGGCATCAATATATTCTTGTAGCAATTGATTACTTTTCGAAGTGGGTTGAAGCTGCATCATTTTCATAGCTAGGGGCAAAGCAAGTTTCGAAATTTGTGATTAACAACATTATTTGTCGGTGTGGCATACCTTTTGAAATCATCTCTGATAATGGATCACAATTTGAGGGTCATCCGAAGACCACTCTCGCAAAATATGCTGTCAAGCATCATCGGTCCTCACCTTATCGTCCCCCGAACAAATGGAGCGGTGGAAGCGGCCCAATAAGACAATCAAGACTATTGTTGCCAAGATGATTGAGAAGACTAGGGAATGTCATGACAAACTCCCGTATTCTTTGGTTTATGGGATGGAACCAGTCCTACCGGTTGAGGTGGAGATACAGTCTCTCAGGGTCATAGCAGAAAGTGAAATCTCAGAAGACCAATGGTACAAAACTCGTTATGATGAGCTTGCATTTGCTGATGAGCACCGGCTACAAGCATTGCATAACATTCAACTCTATCAGCGGAGAATTGCTCGTGCATTTAACAAAAGGGTTCGAGATAGAGACATTCAGGAAGGTGATCTAGTCTTAAAGGAAAATAGAGCTTTGTTGCATGATCCTCGGGGAAAATTAAAGCCTAACTGGTCTGGGCCATTCCTAGTAAAGCATGTCACCACGGCTGGAGCAGTAAAGTTAATGGATTTTGATGGGAATGAATTCACCCATTTCACTAATCTTAATCAATTGAAGAAATATTACGCTTATGCATTAAAGTAATTGTAATTGTCTTAATCAAGTAACCAACCAGTTTGGGGTTTTGTATCCTATCTAGTTATTCTTAATAAACATGCCATGTATTTCTAGATATTCATATAATGTATGCAAAAAAAGACAAAAAAGAAAAGAAAAAAACGAAAAAAAAGCGAAAAAAGCGAAAAAGCGAAAATAAAACGGAATAAAAGAGAAAAAGAAAAATGATGAAATGTGCTTTTGAGTGTTAAGGTTTTATATGTTATGCTTTTATGTGTCATATGATTAATTATTTATGATTTGCATGTCATATTTAATGTTAAAGTGTGCATGTGTTTTGGATTGTGCTCACATTGAATTTCTCACAAGCGGATAATTCTCACAAATAAATCTTTTTTATTCATCCCAACTGGGGTACTTCATTTCATACATAAAAAGACATAAAGCCTTCATTTCTTACAAACTTATAAAAAAAACTAAAAAAAAACAACATGGAAAAAACAACATGATATTTCTCTCAAACCCTTCTCCTCTTTATGGTAGGCCCATCTCGAATCATTGTCTTGACCAATATCTGCCAGAAGTCATTGAAGGTAATCTTCATCAATCAGTGGCAAGTGCGGATTAGGTACCGCTGATATAATTTTTGCTCCCTGCCATATAGTAGGCATTCTCTAAATACCACTCATATCAGCCTCATAAGTGGTACATGTTGGAAGAGTCTGGAGGGCAGGAATATGTTGCTGCTTTCAACCAATTTGCCGTAGACACCTCCATGGAAGGTAGAAAGTGACCTGGCAAAGCCCCGGTAGTTGTACACCTCTAAGACCTGAATTGCAATATACAATTGCACTAATGCCAAGGTGGCTTGTGACCCACTTTATGTCTTGCTGCAGAAAAAAATCCTCCCACCCACCATTTTTGCTAAGTTGATAGAAGAAAAGGAAGAAGACCTCTCTCCAGGACATGACTAGTTTTGTAAGTAAGACCCTTGTAGGGTTTCATGAGAGAAAATTTTTCCAATAACCATAAATGAAGGGCTAATGGACATACCTTCACGAAACTTTGGGGTTTTCTTTTGAGTTCATCTAAGCCAAGAAACATTTCCCCCGAAATAAGTGGTCCAAAATGACCCCCCACTAACAATTTGAGGAATAAGTGAAAGACACCGAACATGGCATGCGTTTAAAGACCATTTAGTGAGGGTACTTCCCAAAATCATAAGAATGCAAGCATTTTCTCTAGCAATCCTATAGTTGGCATTGTTAGAGAATTGCCAAGTGCCAAATTGAAAAGTCAACAATAAGTTGAGAATAAATACCTCACCATATTGTAGGTAGTTGCCATAAAGATTTTCGGGGAGATATAAAATTGTTGATTAAACTGCCGAAATCCTTGTGGGAGATATAGGTGTAATAACTGGACCATTGGATGGTAAGCCTAGCAAACCCTCGACCTCTTCAACAAGAGGCACAATCTCCCTGTCTCCAAAGCGGAAGACATGACGAGTTTCATCCCAAAATTGGGAAGCAGCATGAATCATGTCATAATAGATGGAAAGAGAAAGCAAAGGGATGAGAGCCTTAGTGAAATGGGAAGAAGAAAAAGATTGCGTTGGTTGCTCGAAATTCTTCATGACCCCCGAGAGTTGTTTTTTCTCCCGACTCTGCATTTCCTTAGCTTCTTCATAAGTAAGAACCATTTTGTGAAAGAAAAATTAGAGAGAAGATTGGAGTAGTGGAAGTGGTGCATTTGGAAATGAAGAACCATGCCCCTTTTATAGATGGAAAAATGATCATCCATGATTCATTCCATGGATAATAAGTTTGAGTATTGTCCATAGGATAATAAGGAGCATCCTTCACCATGGTTAATGACCAAGCATTTGTGGTATGACAATTTTATATAGTGATCATCATTTTCCGATAAAGCGAATAAGCATTATGCGTGAAAAAATTCCTGAAAGATTTTTGAAAAACAGATAAAAAAATTTGCCATATGATGATTGGTCCACCATAGTTTATCTAGAGGGTAACAACCTTAGGTCAACTCTTTTAGGTGACACGACCTGACAATGTCCTAATTTAAGGTGACATGATAACACATGGAGTCATAAAAAGTAAGTCACGGTGACTTGACAATTTGCTTGTCGTCAAGGCCGTAAAAAAAACTGTAAAAAAAAAACACTGGAGTCAACCAGTAAGTGTCGGAGTTTCTCACATTAACAAAATACAAATTCATCAGACTAAAAAAAAGACGGCAATAAAGTCGCATTTTCAAATTTTAGAAAATTAATTGGGATTTTCTACTAAAGACGACAATAAAGTCGCATTTTCAAATGTTTAGAAAATTAATTGGGATTTTCTATCTAAGACGACAATAAAGTCGCATTTTTCAAATGTTCGAAAATTAATTGGGATGTTCTATTTAAGACGATGATAAAGTCGCATTTTCAAATGTTTTGAAAATTAATTTGGAATTTCTATCAAAGACGACAATAAAGTCGCATTTTTCAAATGTTAGAAAATTAATTGGGATTTTCTATTTAAGTCGATGATAAAGTCGCATCTTTAATTTTAGAAAATTAACTGGGATTTTCTATTTAAGACGACGATAAGGTCGCATTTTCAATTTGAGAAAATTAATTGGGATTTTCAACATAAAGCAACGCAAATTATAGCACTGATGATAACTATTTTCTACGAAGAATATGTTATCTCAAAAGAAATTTTCTGTTAAAATTTTGTGTCTTTTCAAACATTGGTCATCATTTGCTCCAAAATTCGACCAATGTGGGGCATTCTGTAGACACCAAATTTTAAACCCCTTTTTCGGGTAAATAATGATTTTGAAATGAAATAAAAAAAACAAAAACCGTCATGTGGCGCTCCTTCAAATGCGTGTTTCGCCCTGGAGCGCGAGTTTCATGTCATCGTATGGTTTTCCATTTTTGCGTATTGGTCGTGCGGTTTCGGCTTAGAAACATAATTTCCGTGAGTCGTAGTCAATAACTACAACCTCCGTTTTAATAAAACAATTCGTAGTATAATCATGCTCGTCTTTATTAATTTGACGAGTTTTCGTTAATTGTCTTAAATGAGTCTTTCAAATAAAACGAAAAAAACACGAGTCGCACTTAGACGTCGGGATTTTAATCGTATCCCAAAACCGGTAGTAATCTGTTTTCTTGATGGTCAAGTCATTGTCCATTGGATAAAGAAAAATAATATATTCTTTATCTATTAATCACATCCTTTATCCATTTGGTAGAGAATAAGAATCATGAAAAGATGTGAGAATAAGAATCAAATCCCATGTGTAAGAGGGGGAGAATCCGGACTTTTCCGGAAGAATCGAGTGTGCGCTAAGCACACAATCATGCGCTAGACGCATGATTGTGCGCCTAGGGCACAAGCATTCTCTGCTCTGTCGCGAGCCTTGTGCCTAGCGCACGACAACGTGCCTATCGCGAGGCTCCTGCGTTTGGCGAAGCGTCCTAATCAATTTTGTTTGCACGTTTTTCGATGCTTTTTTTTTGTATTAGGATGTTTAGGGAAGAATATTTTCTGAAAATCTGATTTTGCTTCATTTATGAGAAAATCCAAAAAGAATTGTGTTTCCAAAGAGATTTGATGATGTCGTTAGGGTGAGGTCATTAGAGTGATGTCATTAGGGTAATTAAGGATGAAGAAAATCAGATTTTTTAGGTTAAAAAATCTGATTTTCTACGTCTTTGAAACCCTAGTTCACCTCCCTCATTTCTCTATAAATACCCTCCTTTTTTCCACTTCAAAACCAAGTTGAACTAAAACACAACTCAACTTCACTCTCATCTTCTCTACTACTCTTCTCCTCCTTAATCTTTACATCTAAGCAAAAGTCTTAATAAGTAAGTAACCAAGTGGAAAAGAATTCAACTTAATTTCACTACTTCTCTCATCTTCTCTACTCCATTCCTGTAAAGAAATCACACTTAAGAAAAGAAATTAAAAGTTAGTAAGATAATTAGTAAGTAAAGAAATTCATCAAAAGAAGAAAAAACACAAAAAAGAGTTTAAGTTAGTAATTAAGTGGATTTAGAAACTCACTTAGAAATTAAGAAAATCACAAAAAAAAGGTAGAAAAATTCGCAAAAAGGAAGTGCATCATTGAGCTAGCAAGGTAAAATTGAAATTCATGTTATTTTGATTTAACTTCTTAATCATCTACTAATTTTCTCCTTGTTTTTCTTCTTATCATTTTTTGAATCTTTAGCGTGATTTGGTTATGTGGAAGTCCTAATAGGTTTCAAACCTTAAATCACCCCACCGAGAATAGTCACCTCTAATGGGGTGACTCTTAGGAAACAATGTGATTATGTGTTTTTTCCTTAATCAAGTTGTTATTCATCACCAAAAAATATTTTCATAAAGAATTGAAGACAAGTAGTACATAAACATCTCCATAAAAAAAAGAAAATGTGATGCTGTAATTAAAATCAGTTTTAATTTCGTACTACATTTCATTTTTCGTCTATATTATCATAACAGTTTGTAGGATTTAATATTTTTCCTATGAATTACAAGATGTATTCAGCAACTGGACTTTGGAATTTCGAAAAAAAAAATTTCGTGTAAATAATTAAAAATCATACAACTTTGTTGTACAAGACTAATTTTGTCCAGTACCACCTAAGCTTGTTCTGCCAATAAAGTTCAAAATAAAAATTATTTACATAAAACTAAAAACATCAACTTTGAAGAAAACATCAGTAGCTTTCCAAAAACATAAAAATCATATTCATATGAATTTTATACAATTTTACATCATTTTTACAAAACCGTTCATGTAAATCACTAAATTCCAGAAAACCCAATTTCCTTTCAGTTAAGGAACTAAACAAAAAGGATCTTAAAAGTGTCCAATTCAAGTAAAATTTTTTAGTCCAGTTATGCAAAGTGCCTAGAATGTTCATACCAAAATTCACTTCAAAATAAGTTCAATAAGTTGGATCTCAAAGAACAACTTCAATAAAGGTCATTTTTTGACCAGTTTGAGAATAAAATTCACCATAATTCAAGTTTTCACTAAAAACTTGTAAAATTTTTACACAACATAAAGAACTCACTGATCTATCTAAAAATATATCAAATTCTCAATTTAACTCTTTACATAGAAAGCTATGATTTTTACAAGTCTGTACAAGAAAAAAGTGCAATCTGAAAAATGAAATAAAGTGGTTAACTCAACTTTCATAAAAAATGTTTTCTTCATACGAAAATGTGAATAAAAAATCATGAAATTTTTTATTTTCTCTTAAAATGACTCATTTTATCATGTAAATAAAAATCAATAAAAATTGTCATAAAAACTCAAAATCAAAGAAGTTAATTAATCTTTAACTTTCACAAATTCACAAATAAACATAAATTCCAAAGCCCATTCAAGGAGGTGAAGATCAAGGAGCATCATGGTGAAGATCAAGATTGAAGATTTGTATGGATCATAGATTTTGTACATATTGTTGTAATAATAGATTCTTTGTAAATAATTATTGCATCACTCAATTAGTAGAAAAAACATGGAGATGTTTATGAATAATTTTTATAAATAATTCCACAACTCTTTTTTAATAAAATGAGCAACCAATGTTACAAATTTTGCATGTTAGGCCAATATATCATAGTATATGAATCAAATGACCCAATCTCAATTAAGAGGAAAAATTACAAATCTAACTAAGTTTAATTGTATGATGATCCATCTTACATTTTTGAAATGTGTTCTCCATATTCAAATGGATTAATCATATAATCTGACATAATTAGATTGGTAATTATGATCTCCAAATTGATTTTAGGCCATTTCACGTGTCTCGCTTTAAATGGCCAAATTCCAATTAGCCAAACACAATCTCCCAAAGTTCGGTCTCAAATTGATCATTTCTCTCTAAATGATTTAACAATCTTCAATTGAGATTATTTCTCAAAAGCCTTCAATTAGGAAGCAGACTTCTTCTTCTAAGACATCTTAAAAATCATAAGCGTGATCAATAATTAAGGTGGTTATTTCAATCCTTGATTAATCGCTAATTTGGGCGATTGACTCAATTCTTCATTTAATCACTAATTAGGGTGATTATCTCCAATCCCCGACTAATCGCCAATTAGGACGGTTAACTCAAACTCTTCATTTAATCACTAATTAGAGTGATTATCTTAAACCTTAATAATCGTTAATTAGGACGATTATTCTTCTTATTTAGTCACTAATTAGAGTGATTATCTTAAACCTTAATAATCGTTAATTAGGACGATTATTTTTCCCATTTAATCACTAATCAAGGTGATTATCTTTCCTCTTAAGTTTAGTCACTAATTAAAGTGATTATCTTAACTTCCAAGTTTTAATCACTAATTAGGGTGATTATTCTAAACCTTGCATAATTACCAATTAGGGTGATTACTTCCTAACCTTCATTGTTAATCACTAATCAAGGTGATTATCTTCCCTCTTAAAGTTCAGTCACTAATTAGGGTGATTATCTTAACCTCCATTTCTAATCACTAATTGAGGTGATTATCTTAATCCTCCTTCATATTTAATCGCTAATTAAGGTGATTATCTTAATCTCATTTCAATCACTAATTGGAGTGATTACTTTATTCCTAATAGATTTGTTTAATTCTAAAGGTGAGTTATTCATAATCTATTTCCTTTTCTTCCCCCAATGGAATTGACCATTTAGGGTGAGACATAAGATCGAACTACGATGGTTTTGATCCATGAGTGGATTCCAATCCCACAATGATTGGTATGTTGTGCAACTTCAGTGCTCAAACCAACCATGTACAAATGATATATTGGTCCTAAATAAAAATGGTTGATGTGTATATGTGCAAATTATGTGATTTTCTTTCTTTTGAATAGCCATGATTACTTTAAAATGGAAAATAACGCATTAAGAGTCCGTTCTGTAGAACGGAAGAGGATACGAGTTCCAGACGTTCGCACCTCTTAACCTAAACCCCGAACCCTATCTCATGGTATGAAAGACCAATTTTTCAAAAAATGCCTTATCCATATGAAGTCAGCATCGTTTTAAAATGATATTTCTTGAAATTGATTTTAAAACGAGTTATTAAATAAATTTGTCCCTATTAAGACATTAATAGGGTGGCGACTTCAATGTTTTCTAAAACTCATAATCTAATGCGAGACTTTCGTGGGATTCATACCGTTAATTAAGACAGTAAAAAATCGGATACCACAACGTTCTCTTTCGGTAATACTGTCATCCTTCTCTACACCTGCTCTTAGCAATATGTCTGAAATTCCGGACAACGAGCACCCATAATACTCTACCGCTTTACCTAATCCAATGGCTGAGCTCCGAGGACTTGTCCAGGCCATGCTTGACCGACAGGATAATATTGAGCAAACTGTATTGAGCATAATGCTCCAAAGCCCAGATGCCTCCTCCGGAATCAGAAGCAGCTTCACCTTTTCACCTTGAGCCTATGAACAATGAGAGAGAAATTCCCACTAAACTCGAAGAAGAAGTAGTGAAGCTCAAGGAAGTCCTAAAAGGCATGACCAAGGCTGAACCATGGATGAACATTCATGGGTTAATACTTTTCCCAAAGGCACGGTTACCTCATGGTTTCAAGATGCCTAATCTGACAAAGTTTGATGGGACCGGTAGCCCAACTAATTTCCTGGAGATGTATGTAGGGGCAATGAGTCCATGGGGAGTGGAAGAATATATGATGGCTCAGCTCTTTCAGCAGTATTTCAATAGTGTTGCAACACATTGGTTCCTCAATCTAGAGAACACAAAGAAATCCACTTGGGCTGATATAGTCAGAGAGTTCTCAAACCAGCACAAGTATAATGAAGAAATTGATGTTACTAGAAGGGATCTGGAGACGACCTCTCAGAATCTTAATGAAACATTTTCTTCGTTCATCACTCAATGGAGGAACAAAGCCTCCAAAATGATGAGTAGGCCTAATGAGGAGGAACAACTGCAAATGGTTGTGAATAATCTCCTTCATGTCTATCAGAAGCATATGGCTTATCAATATTTCCTGACCTTCAAAGCTTTAATTGCTACGGGAGTTCTAGTTGAGGACGCTGTGAAAACGGTAGACATCAAGAAAGGTGAACCTACTGGCAACGCCACATATAATGCAAAGTTTGGAAAAAACAAAAGAGCCCCAAACAATGATTCATCAGCTCCTAAGACAACTAATGCGATCCATGCCATTGGCGCATCTTTCTTCTACTGGAGATTGGCCAGTTGCGACCACAAAGGAACATTACCCCCTTGAACATGACTTATTCGCAAGCTCTTTCCAAGCTAAAAAAAGGCCAATATTATTCATCCATTGAATCCACGCCCACCTCCTAAAAACCCTTACCCTGGTTATGACCCAAACCAAAATTGTGAATATCACCAAAGCCCGGGGTATAATACTGAAAACTCCACGGCCCTCAAGCATCAAATTCAAAATATTGTGGATGATAGAAAACTCTCTTTGCGATCCAATTACAGTAAACCAAATGACTCTCAACCCAACATCACAAAAAAAACCCTTCCTAATCATAAGCCCTCATTTGCCATTAATGCCATCTCTTATGTGTCAGACGGATGCGATCCAATCCAGTTAATCCGTAAGATAGTTCCCCAAATGTATGAAATGCCAATAGCCGTAGGCTACATGTGTCTGGTTTACGACTATTCCACTCAAGAAAAAGTCAAAATAATGCCTTGTAAAGACCCTAGTTTTACTCTCAACAAGGATCTATTCTCGACATGTGTGGAACCTTGGATTATGATGGTGCTTTGTTCATTTTGGACTCGTGCCGATGAAGATGCCTCTTCGGTCTTGACGATTGTGGAGAAAAATACTGGAGGTCATTTCAGCACTATAAATACCTACCGGCGCCCCATCTGCCTTGATGATCTTAGTGATGAGGAGTACATGGATATATCTCATTTAACTAGAGCAAGTCGCCATTTTAAACCATCCCATTTGGAGGATGAAAATCCTTTGGAGGTATTGAGAAGGAAAGAAAAGGGCAAGGAGCCTATGACAGAGGATAGTAATAAAGAAGATGATGCTATCAAGCGCATGAAAGAAGTAAATGCAAATGTTTCCATCTAGAAGTTGTTAATGCATTCCCAGCCTCATAGGGCAGCCGTTCTAAAGCATCTCAATGAAGCCTCTGTAAGCTCTTCCATAACACCTGACCAGATGGTGGGACTCATTGATGGGGTAGATCGAACTCTCATCTTCACAGACAATGATCTCCCTGATAATATCAACCACAACAATTCATTGCACATCATTGTACATTGTAATGGATGGGAGATACCTAGAGTATTGATCGACAACAGCTCCGCAATCAACGTTTGCCCTTTGCGTGTGCTAACAAGACTCGGGTATTTAAAAGAAGATCTGGTACCATCCAACCAGGTGGTCAGAGCATATGATAATGCTAAGAGAGAAGTACTAGGTTGAATTAGCCTCCTCATTGAATGTGGTCCCGTGGCAAGGAAAGTGGAATTCATGATCATTGACATTCAAGCATGTTTCAACCTTTTATTAGGAGGACCATGGTTGCATGAAAATAGAGCAGTTGCCTCTACTATACATTAGAAGGTAAAACTTCTCTCTGAGCAGGGTGCTGTGACTATTTCTGGTGATCCAGAAATTATGACCATCTCCAACACCAGGAAATATGTATTGTATCTGATCGAAGTAGAGGACACTAGGTTGGATGCTTACACTATCCACTGTATACTAGCAGTGCTAGAAAATTCATGGATAAATGAGGTCCTAGTGGCCACACCAGATGTAAGTGCTGAAGAAACATAACCAGAGTATAGTGAGGATGAAGAGGAAGAAGTAGGAGTTCCAAGCATCGGCACTCATGATACGTCAGTTGAAGCACCAGAGGAATCCTATATCGGCAATCCTCAAGACAATGATGATAATGAGTCAAATAAGAGATCTTGGACTGACGATTTTGACCTGGACTTTAATATAGTATGCCCTGTCCGAGAGGTTCACACTGAGTAACTAATTCTCTTTCCAGGATATCAACATTAAGATCACTATCGTGAATTGCCACAGTTCAGGACATTTGATGGGAATTGTGCTCCTTTTGTCCACTTAGTTGGTTTTGTGAATGCATTACACGCATGGGGCATACCAGAAAAAGATTACCCCATGCTCTTTGACAAGAGTTTAGAAGGACCAGCTCTGGTCTGGTACTATTCTTTAGATTATGTGGATAGAGCCTGTTGGTAAAATGCTAGCCAAGCTTTCGTCAATTGGGCTCTCAAGCATAAACAGACTGATAAACAGCTAGTCACTTTGCGTCAAAGCGCCTTAGTAACTTTCTCGCACTTTTGTTCGAGATGCGCTTACATCCGTGCCCAGCTTCGTGTCCCTATTACTGATCGGAAATTCATGCTTATATTACAGCAAAACCTGAACGACTTTTATTATCGTCACATGGTTACTATCAAGTACACATGCCTCAGCCACATGGAGCAGCATGGCTTCGACATCGATACTCTGAAATTGCAAGAAAAACGACCCCAAGAAAATCTTGAAAATCCTAGTGCAAATCTAAGGGTTTTTGCTAAGATGGATGAACCATTGAGTATGGTGTATGATCGTCTTCGGAGCCAAGCTATAATACAAGCCCCATCGTTTGTGACTGTTTACCCCTTCCTGGAACAGACATGAGCAAACTCTGTGCTTATTGTCGCTAATTTAGGCATGAAACTGATCGATTCCATGATCTTTACTACAAAGTTCAAAACCTGATTGATCGAGGTCTCATTAGTCCAACCCACAAAGAAGTACCCGCAAGGAAGGTATTGTCACTCCCTCAACCGTAATCCTAAGTCGATATCTTTCGCAAACTCGTTGAGCAAGGTTAGATTCATCCACTTCCTCGACGTCCAGGGGCAAGTCTTGTATGGTCGAATCTCCACAAGTAGGGTCAGTTGCATCAGTTGCATGGTCATAACACAAACCAATGTCATGCTCTCAACTACTACATTAAGCAGATTACCAACATAGCACTTGTCTACCGCAAAGCTAGTTAATTGTTTCATGCCTATCAGATGTCAGAAGGGGAAAGATCTTCGGTAAACGTACTGTAGGGAGTTAGCCCATCAAAAAAAAAAATCTCTTTCAGCTCATTAGTATCAGAGAACTATGTGCAGCTTGAATCCCCATTATCACGTACACTTGCACTGTGTGATCACTCCACCTATGTAACACCTGGGGTACGTAGGTAGCTCAATATGAGTGCAGTTGCTTTATCAAATAAAAAACTTTAGTTCATTCTAAAATAACGAACTAAGTTGAGTCTGATTCTCCACAAAAATGCATCTGGAGCAATGGGGATATGTAGGCAGCCTTCGGGTTCGACTCAAATGTATTAACCATTGTATTTCAGGCAATGTGATCAGAACTCAAGATGCCAATCATCAGAAGAACAATTTCAGAATGCTGAATTGAGACATCAAAGGGGATACAAGCCCTAATTTCTATATTTTTCGTCTTTGTTCAATACTAAAACAGAGAGTGGAAGAATGAAAAAAAACATTTGTTATCAACCCCAATGACAGTGAAATCACTCAAGAGAGTCAAAATAAATAAAAAACAAAATTGTAAAGGTGGACCATTCCAGTCAAAATATTGCAAAATTGTTTTAGAAAATTTTCCTTATCCAGCGATGCATTCTGCAATATGTAGCTCTCCTCTCTTTTCTTTTAATTGTTTTTCTCTACCTTTAGGTCCAAAAAGCAGAAAATTGTCCCTTCTCTAAGGCTGACCAATTACCATAAGAAAACAAAAGCCTCAGCCATATTCACAAATGCAGTCAAAGAGCCTGTAGCATTTGCCATGCAACCTCTGTCCAAAAGACTTCAAATCATGATGAAGATGGGTTATACTCAAGGAACCGGATTAGGGCATGATGGTAGAGGAATAAAGCAACCAATCTCCATAGTACGCAAGCAAAATGAACATGGATTAGGATATGAAAAACACTTCTTGCAACATAAAATAATCTTCTTTTAGCCTTAATGGTCAGTTCATCCTGCAAGGAGATACTGAGCCATACTAGAGTTTCCAGAACCTTGGCTTAGTAGGAAAGAACAGAAGATTTTACCGGGATTGGAGATATTCTTCAATGAAGCTAGGAATTTGGACTTAAACAAATGTTGGTTTGTCCAAGAACAAAAAATGAAAAAGGGAAGTGACTGGGTGGATAATCTGGAGCATGGAGTCCTTAAGAAACTTTTCACTTTTGAGTTCTCTGAGGAAGGGGATTTGGACCCAGTGTCTTTGATGATACCTTCTGGCGGAAGCATTAAACATAAGTGGAGTATTGAGTGTCAGGCAAAAGACGGGCCTATAGAATTTAAAATGTTTTAAGGAAACCATCCTCCACATTCATCTCATGAAACTACTCTTTCACCCCTTTTAGATTGATATCATACTGATAGCTCATCTTCCAGCCAATCTACCTTGCATACCCTGTCAGAAGATTCTGATACTGAGGAAATTGAATGTGAACCTTTATCTAAGTACATTTGCATGCAAGATGTTATTCCTGACCGTGAATTTAATAATGATGAATCACTTGATGCAACTAAAACATATATAAAACCCATGGAGGAGTCCATTGTAATTAATATTGGTACATAAAATGCTGTAAAAGAAGTAAAAATAGGTTCATCCCTCTCCCCAACTGAACAGTCTGTGTTTATTGCATTATTAAAAGAGTATGTAGATGTGTTTGCATGGTCTTATGCTGATATGCCTGGTGCTCATAGAGAAATCGCGGAACATCGCATTCTGTTACATCCTGAAAGCAAGCCTAAGTAGCAAAAGCTCTGCCAAATGAAGCAAGAGATTAGTCTAAAAGTGAAAGAAGAAATCCAGAAACAACTTGATGCCAAATTCATCCAACCTGTAAAGCATCCGAGTCGGCTAGCCAATATAGCGGTTGTACCTTAAAAAAGATCGAAGAGTTCGGGTGTGCATTGATTTTCGTGATTTAAATGTTTGCATCACCAAAAGATTGTTTTCCTCTGCCCCATATTGATGTCCTCGTGGATAGCATGATCGGTCATGCAATGTTTTCCTTCATGGATGGATTTTCAACGTATAATCAAATACTCGTGGCCCAAGAGGACATGACAAAAACGTCTTTCATCACACCGGTGGGACACTTTTTGCTACCGAATTATGCCTTTTGTTCTCAAGAATACCGAAGCCACATATCAAAGGGCTACAACCACTATCGTTCATGACCTCATCCACGACATTATGGAGGTCTATGTAGATGACATGATTGTGACAAGTGAAGATCGTGAGGGGCATATTCCTGCACTAAGGTCCTTCTTTGAAAGAATCAGGATGTACAATCTAAGGCTAAATCCTCAAAAGTGTGTGTTTGGTGTCTCTTCAGGGAAATTGATGGGATTCATTTTTAGTCAAGACGGCATTAAAGTGGACTCAAAAAAGGAAAAAGCTATTCAAGAGCTACCTCCTCCAAAAATAGAAAAAGAATTAAGATGATTTTTCGACGAGATTCAATATATCGACGGGGTTCATCTCACAACTCACTATGAGATGTGAACCTAGATATAAGCTACTCAGAAAAGGGGCATCCCATGAGTGGAATGGGGAATGTCAAGAAGCTTTCGATTCCACGAAAGAGTACCTTTCAAATCCACATGTTCTAATGCCACCTATACCAGGAGAACCTCTGATTTTGTACCTCACTATCATCGAAACGGCTATGGGAGCTCTCTTAGCCCAATATCAAGAGGGAACAAAGAAGGAAGTTGCCATATACTATCTCAGCAAGAAATTCTTGGAGTATGAGACAAGATATACCCCACTGAAAAAAGCATGTATCTCTTTGGTCTATGCCACGAAGAAGTTTAGGCATCACCTTTAAGCTCATACCACTTACATGATCTCGAGACTGGATCCCATCAACTATTTGTTCGAAAAACCCATTCTTAGTGAAAGATTGGAAAGATGGCATGTAATCCCCCGTAATTTTAATGAATTTTATAAATGCATTTTAATGTATATTATATATATTTGAATGTTTAAATGATTTATTTCTTAAAAGGTTGACTATTTGAAAGTCAAGGGAATCATTTAATGATTTTAAAAAGTCAAATATTTTATTTAGTCATACTTTGAAAATTATTTAAATAGCTTAAAATACCTTTTGGTTTAGTAAAAAGAATTTTAAATTGGGTTAGAGGAACCCAACTATGCAAATCACCCAACCATTAAATATTATTTAAGCCCAAACCTTTTAGTTTTTCCTATGAAGATCTCCATTAAACTAACCCATCAAAGCCCAACTCATTATCGGACCCCTAATGGGGGAAACTATATATACCCTTCATTAAACAATTCCCCACACATTTAACACATTTTATTTTCTCTATCTTCTCCCTCTATTTTTTCGACCCTCCCCTCTTCTTTTCTCTCTCTCGGTTTTCTCCTCCTCTTCATGCAATCCGGCGACCACCACCGGCACCACCACTGACCGGCAGCCGCCGCCGCCGCCCCTCCCCTTGTGCCGCCGTGTGTTCTTCCTCCTCTCTTCTTGTGGTTATTTCTTCCTCCTCAAGTTTTATTTAATGCAAAGTTGATATTTTTAAGGATTGATTTAATCTTTTCATGTTTAAAATTATAGTCTGATGATTTAAATATAATTTCAAATTATGTAATTTATATAATGAGTGATTAAAATTTCAGATTTAATAGTTATGTTTAAACTAGGGTTTTATGTATCAAAGCATGGATTTTTAGGATTTTATGAGTTGGAAAATCATAGTAGTATATTATAGTTTATGAAATTGAGTATTCTTATGATTTTACTTATGTTTAAGTATGTTTAAAAAGGGTTTATTTACATTCTAAGTTGCTGAAAATTTTATAAGTATGCTTATAATAGAGTTTTCATGATCAAAGTATGAGTTTTTAAGGGTTTTTAATAACTAGTATATATTAATAATTGAAATTTTAATGATGGGAAATGTTTTTAAATACTTTAAAAGAGGGTTTAAAGTATCTTAATATTGCTGGAAATTTTTAGAGAATTGATTTGTGGTATGTTGATTATTGTTAGGCGGAGTATACTATTTAGGCGACTTTTAAGCTTGTTAAAGTGGTCTCGAACTTTATCTACACAAGGTACGTACATACCTATGTGTTGGTTGGATTAAAGTATCATGTCCTAAGGATGAGATTTATGTAGTACTAGCTTTATATGCACGCTATACGTGCGAAGTCGTTTATGAAGTTCAATTATTGCATACTTAAATCTAGCTCTTTCTATATAAGTTTTAAGTTTTATGTATATGCATGCGAAATCGTTATTGGAATTAAATTAGTTGCGTAATTACCTTTAGTATTAATTTATAGAAAAATTATTTACAAAATTTACCTAAGAAAAAATATTCATAATGTAACAATATAATAACAAAGATAGTAAATGAAATCTCTAGTGTTTCAACTATGGAATTTGCCTTCATAAGAAGTTGGTTAACCACATGCACTTTTAGCGCATCGAATCGACACGCAACACATAGCTAAGCTTGTATAAGAATGATCCTGATTGAACTCTTGCATTGGTGGAGGTAATATCCAAGCGAAGGTTTTGTATCCAAGTTTTGAGAATAATATTTTCATGACTCGTTTGCGTCCATTTGGCTGCATTAACGCAAACAATTGTTAATTTATTTTCAAGGGTGAAATATGGGCTTCGAAATTATGCAATGTATTCAAATGCAATGCGAGCTATTTGTAATAGATAGAGAACATGTTGAAGTATTAATTTTATGTCCGTAGCTGGGCATCCCCAAATGAGTTGTGCAAGATCATGAATCATTGTGATTTTTAAAGTACCACTTCTATCACATATTGTTAGTCGAACTAACAATCTGTTAATGAAATAAGATAAAAGTTTATCAGGTTAAATAGATATTGGTTGTTTGATGATCGAGATCATATGAGATTGAGAATTATACCTTGGAATGGTTACAACATTTGTAATATCGCAAGACTCGCATGTGGGAACTCCTTGGAAAATGTTAACCTTTTTGAGACAACGATGACATGCTTCATATATGATATTGTCAACATACTCGAGATGACACGCATTGGCAATAACCCGATAATATTATACCTACAAGACAATTGAAAGTTATTTATTCATGTATAGGTTTATTTTAGTTTTAAAAAATAAGGAGTAAAGGTCTAATTACTTACTTTTCTCACGGCATGGAAGGTAGCTAACCGAATCCAAAGAGCATTTGAAATATCAATGGATGATTGTAAGGAGAAAGGAGTTGAGCGGAAACAGATAACCCTTTTTTCGCTAATTTATCGGATTCATACCTATAAATTTAGAAGATAAAAATATTCAATAAAAATAGTAATTTAGGATACACATTAATATAATTTCTAATTGCTTTATGCATTATACGTGCTTCATTGATTTCAAATTATTTACTCATAAAATAGCACAATCAAGAAGAAGCGAAGTTATATAAATGTCGTAGAAAATTGATTTGAAAAGAAAAAATTCAATGAGTTTCTTTGAAAGAATAACCAACAAAGAAAATAATTAAAGCATGCATCGCGTGCTTAAATTGCTAGTATAATTATATTGTGCATACCATGTAGATAAGGAAGTAGTTAAGTCATCTACTTTGTTAACATAAATCCTGGAGTAAAATCCTGTTGTAAGACATGTTCGGCCTATGTTTAAGATAGAGATAAAAATATTATCACATATTAATATGACACTTACAAATATAAAAATAAAATGCAAATGCTGACAATTCATATATAGTTCAATAGTGTACCACGGAAGCTCTTTACATGTAGACCACATGCAAAAAGAATTGAACAAAAATCAGCTTCGGTGTTAAGATGTCCATCTCCAAGTATGTGCACAAATTCATTCCAAATGGTTAACTTTATAATTGTCCAACTGCGAGTATTAAATTCAATAGTGTTAGGAACAATTTGTGTTAAATGAATATAGAGATGATATGCGGGATAAAAATTATTTAATTAGAATAGACTTACGTTTTTATCCATTATCGCCAAATCTCTTTTAGAGTTTCCTCCAGACCGACTCAATTGGTGAAACATATAGAACTAATCCCATTGCATCTTAACACAACCAAAATTGTATAATTAAAGTTAGCTTCCTTCAAGCTAAGCATAATATTAATTTAATCTAGATAGAGGGTTAGTAAAAGTACCGAAAACCATATCGGTACGATTGGCATGAACATGGAACCGGTTGAAAGCAACTAAAGTGTAGAAGAATGTAGGAATTGCAACGTCATCATGCTCTTCTCGTATCACAATGGTTTTTGATACTATTGTCATTTGTTTCTAGTTTGGGACGATTTTATTATTCTCATCGGCGTATACTACTTGTACCCCACGGAGTACATAAATAAATCCCTCGTGAAACTTTCCTATGAAGTTTTCAACATGGGGCGAGAATATAGTGCATTGTATGCACTCACCCTATGATTAAAAACAAAATGAAAGTTGCTAAGAGTGTCTTGTACTATTGTGAATTAAATTTACACTACATTAATCTAAATTTTCTTTTACCTCGACATCAACGAAAAGCTGCGCTTAGTTGTTGCGGTGATTGTAATTGAAACGTCGTAGTTACGAACCAACGAGCCCCGACATTATATCGTCGTACCCGCAAGGATATAAATGCATAAAGGGTGGATAATGGAACTTTATCCTGAAGAAATATGTTAGACATAGAAATATAGTTACATATAATTTAAAAATGAGTAACATGATATATGTACATCTACATCGGATTACAATATGTCCTATCAAAATAAGATCATAATCATAATGATGCAATTCATTGAAGACTATACGATCACGATATGAGCATGAGATTATTATGAAGTAACTCATAATAGTAAAGTACATAAATTAGGTAGAATCGTGACTATATTTCAATCGGTTACATTGTGCTCTTATTACAAAGTGGTATTTCAAGATTGTAGACATTGAATACACTTGAGGAAGGCAATAAGACTTCTTTATATACAATATTCTTTGTAAACACCCCTTGATGTCCTTGTACATTTCCTTTTTTTACCACAATCTTTGTAGTGTTCTACGAGGTTTGGCGTGATAATGCCACATAGAGTTGCCCGTGGTTGAATACATGATCGGTAGATATATGCCAACATGGGGGTATAGTTTGCCCCGAGACTTGTTTATTGTCAAGGCAAAACTAACCTTCACCGGAAATTGCTTTCTAACTAGCTCAAATGGCAACTTTATATCTTCGGCACTCTTGGCAGATTGCAGGCGGGAAAAACTGTTTCCCCTAGAATGCCCCTGTTAAAATTCCGGACCATTTTATAGATGCTGAAATTTTAACAGGGCATTCTAGGGGAAACGAGTTTTACGCCTAGAATTCCGTTGAAGAATCTTGAAGATATAAAGTTGCCATTTTGAGAAAAAGCATGTATCTCTTTGGTCTATGCCACGAAGAAGTTTAGGCATCACCTTTAAGCTCATACCACTTACATGATCTCGAGACTGGATCCCATCAACTATTTGTTCGAAAAACCCATTCTTAGTGAAAGATTGGAAAGATGGCATGTAATCCCCGTAATTTTAATGAATTTTATAAATGCATTTTAATGTATATTATATATATTTTAATGTTTAAATGATTTATTTCTTAAAGGTTGACTATTTGAAAGTCAAGGGAATCATTTAATGACTTTAAAAAGTCAAATATTTTATATAGTCATACTTTGAAAATTATTTAAATAGCTTAAAATACCTTTTGGTTTAGTAAAAAGAATTTTAAATTGGGTTAGAGGAACCCAACTATGCAAATCACCCAACCATTAAATATTATTTAAGCCCAAACCTTTTAGTTTTTCCTATGAACATCTCCATTAAACTAACCCATCAAAGCCCAACTCATTATCGGACCCCTAATGGGGAAACTATATATACCCTTCATTAAACAATTCCCCACACATTTAACACATTTTATTTTCTCTCTCTTCTCCCTCTATTTTTTCGACCCTCCCCCTCTTCTTTTCTCTCTCTCGATTTTCTCCTCCCTCTTCATGCAATCCGGCGACCACCACGGCACCACCACCGCCGGCCCGGCCGCGCCGCCGCCCTTCCCCTTGTGCCGCCGTGTGTTCTTCCTCCTCTCTTCTTGTGGTTATTTCTTCCTCCTCAAGTTTTATTTAATGCAAAGTTGATATTTTTAAGGATTGATTTAATGTTTTCATGTTTAAAATAATAGTCTGATGATTTAAATATAATTTCAAATTATGTAATTTATATAATGAGTGATTAAAATTTCAGATTTAATAGTTATGTTTAAACTAGGGTTTTATGTATCAAAGCATGGATTTTTAGGATTTTATGAGTTGGAAAATCATAGTAGTATATTATAGTTTATGAAATTGAGTATTCTTATGATTTTAATTATGTTTAAGTATGTTTAAAAAGGGTTTATTTACATTCTAAGTTGCTGAAAATTTTATAAGTATGCTTATAATAGAGTTTTCATGATCAAAGTATGAGTTTTTAAGGGTTTTTAATAACTAGTATATATTAATAATTGAACTTTTAATGATGGGAAATGTTTTTAAATACTTTAAAAGAGGGTTTAAAGTATCTTAATATTGCTGGAAATTTTTAGAGAATTGATTTGTGGTATGTTGATTATTGTTAGGCGGAGTATACTCTTTAGGCGACTTTTAAGCTTGTTAAAGTGGTCTCGAACTTTATCTACACAAGGTACGTACATACCTATGTGTTGGTTGGATTAAAGTATCATGTCCTAAGGATGGGATTTATGTAGTATCATTTATAGGGAACTATTTATAGTTCATATGTGATTTATATTCAGATTGAATTTGCATGTTTTATGCCGTTGTATGAAGCATGTTGGTTATGATGATGATCTTATGTTTGTATGGATGATTGATGCAGGCATATGGGATTGGGAACTTTATATATTAATTCACATGAGGGATTAATATTTATGTTGGTATTGGATTCATTGATTTGGATCATGTTGTTCCCTTTGGATTGTTTAACTACTTTATGAGGACCGAGAGCTTTATTTGGTAAGTTGGTTATTCACCTATGAAAGGTTGGTTGGTTGTTGACTTGGATCAACAAATAAATAAAGGTTGTGGTTTTAATATTCGAATTAATCTTGGGATGTTAAGTTGTTGATTACCTTATCTAATCCTAAGATAAAAATTGAAGTTTATGTATCTTTGATGATTATATTATTTGTCCTACTTGTGAGTCATAACAAGTGAATAAATTATTAATCATGTAAAGTGGAACGTGAATAGTAATAACTTTAAACTTGTGCACGTCTGAAGTGTTGGACTAGTATGAGTTGGAGTACATGGTGGTAGCCCATGACTTTTCTTGGGATCGGATTGATCACTCGTATCCTATTTTTTATTTAAAGTTTCTTGATATCGTAGGTCGGAGGAGTACGGAGTCGTGCCGTATTTCGTCTTTTAATTGAAGACTGGTTTGGTTTAGACAACTCTTTCCATTGCCTATTCCATCTAAATTAATTAACTTATTAGTTGTGGAGACCGATTCGTAAAAATAGTCCGCTATGTTATTATATTATTATTTATCCCTGCTTAATGCTTATTACTATCATGTTTGATTTTATATTTATTTACTATGTAGTACTCAGCTTTGTTGATTATGTGGTTTGTGTGTATGTGTTGATCATGGCTATGCCGTATTGATCTGTGATGACCCATTTGGTGGCGGTCTCTCGGGATCAATAGAGCATCGTCCATTACGAGTTTAAAGATGATGCATCATGGGTTCGGAAGTCGTGGAGAGATTGTGTTGACTTTTATTATATTATAGTTGACTTTTACTTTTATAGTTGACTTTTGACTTTGTGTTGGTTTGACTTTCAATTGAATTTTGGAGTTGACTTTTGGTTGACTAATTTTTTTTCAAAGTTATTTATTATTATTATTTCATTTGCAAAATTCTAAATAAGCCGATACGTTATTACACGGCGATAATGCTTTGATAATTCTCTAAGTTTTTATATCGCAAGGTATTTTGGAAAATAGAGAATTGTCGGGGTGTTACAAAGTGATATCTTGGAGCATTAGGTTTTTATTGGCCTTTCGTGCCAACTTTAAATTTTTAGACGCCTAGCTAGCTAGTTACTTTCATAGAAATCGAGCTCCTACTTATTTTGTTGTGTTTAAATTACTTTTCGAAACATGTTTCGAGGTTTCAAGGTTTCAAGATTGTAATTACTTTATATTACTTGGGTTCAAAATTTTTTATTTTAAGGTCCGAAATTTTTATTTATTTATTTATTCAATTCGAATTTCTTTTGTCAGAAAATTTATTTCGTTTTTTTTAATTTATTTCGACTCTTTTTATATAATTTCGAAAATTTTATAATTATTCATTTATTTAATTATTTTAATACTCCTAGTTTATTTTGTTTACTTTATTATTTTGTGAGAGATGGGTAGTATAGGAATGGTCATATCGGATAAAAATATTATATGTACGCATTAAATAGTTAGTTCGGTATGTTTATATTTTTTCTTCCCCGCTAACTGTTTTTATGTTATTCCTATGCTTTAAATTATTATTATTCTTACTTATTGTTTATTGTTGGGAACATACGCTAAGTGAGAGTATCAATTGCTCATAGATGTCGTATTTATACGTTATAGGATCTCTAGTCATGTTCGATAGAGAAGCTACTAGAGTAGGAAGCTACTACAATCCGATTGTGTTGAGTGATGATGAGAATGATGGAGGATCTCGAGTCGATTCGATGGTGATAACTACACTAGAGTAGAATTGGAGATGCGTCGTATTTTGAAGGTTAGCAATCCAGATAGTGATGATGAGGTCATTCGGGAGTTTGACCGTGATGGGAGTCAAACTCGGAAGGATATCTACTATGTTGTGATGAGGAGTGTTTTTGGTGAGCCAAGATTTTCTGTAGCCAATGAGGATGAGGATGAGGATGAGGATGATGAAGACTTGGAGGATGAGACTGATGATGTATCTCCTTAGATTATGTATTTATGCTTTGACAATAAATGTTGGATAAGTAATCAAGCAATGATTTAAATTTATTTCTTTAGTACCTTTATTTTGTTAAGGAAAAAATATAGTTGTTATGGACTGGAAAAAGTGTTAGTATCATCATTTTTGAGGAATAAAAGTAAAGATTTAGTTACCTAAGTGAGCAAGAATTTATTTTGGCACGTGAATGAGAATATTTTATTTTATTTTATTGTTGTGATTGAAATTTATTTGATCCTCACACGTGCTTATTATTGATGTGAATACTATTCATGAATGATTATATGATTAATGATGATTTATACTGTGGCATTATTATAACTTCATGAGAATTGTATGTTGATGCGATCTTTATGGTTAAATCAAGTGTTGCCTTCGTAGAGAATGGCATGTAAGTTGTGTATCGAAACCTAAAGTAGAGTTACGTTAAAATTTCAGGTCGCGCAGTAGAATGGCTAACAACGATAATGCATTAGCTTCTGCTATTCGCCTATTGGCGGAGAATTTGACTCGCGAAAGAGCTGAACGTCCCGATCCTGTTGGGGACATGTTTGAAAGATTAGCTAAATTAAGCCGCCATACTTTAAGGGGGCAAGTCGACCCTACCTTCTTAGAGAGTTGGGTTAGGGAATTTGAAAATATTTTCGGGGGATGTGAATTGTCCCGAGGGTATGAAAGTAGGTCAAGTGCATCTGTATCGAAGGATGAGGCGACTTATGGTGGAAAGTGAATGGGGCTAGACTTAGTGATGTGGAAGGGGTTAATTGAGATTCCTTTATTTCTGCTTAAAGAGGAAAATTTTACCCTGTTTTTACGAGGAAACAAAAGGCCCAGTATTTCATAAACCTTAGGATGGGGAGCATGACTATCTCGGAGTACTATAGTAAGTTATAGCATTGTCGAGGTTTGCACCTGAGTTAGTAACTACTGAAGAGCTAATGGCTCAAAGGTTTGACTGAGGAAATCCAACTGGGGTTAGGAGGTGAGACTTTTGCATCCATATATGTTGTGTATGGAAGAGCCACCCATATTTATGGTCTTCAGTCGAGGCGTGACAAGAAGAATGCTGTAGTGGGTGAGAAGAGAAAGGATTTCAATACTGGAGGAAATCAAGGGAATTTTAAGAAGAACAGAAATGGAAATAGGAATTTCCAGGGGAGAAATGGTCAGGGCTATTACATTAAGGGCGAGTCCAAAAGAGTTTACCATTGTAAGAAGTGCAAAGAAGAACCACTATGGTAGAGAGGCGTAAGGGAGACCTAGTGACTGTAACTACAGCCAAAAGAGGGGCCATAGGGAGTATGAGTGCTTCACCAAGCAGAAGAAAGAGCAAAACGGTAATGGGAGTGGTAATAAGGGGAAGTCTGGGTTCAACCAGTCAGGAAGTCAAGGTTCGAAACTTATAGGGCTGCAGAACAACCAAGGAAGCTATAGTAAGCCTACTAGTGAGAGCAACAACAACCAGAATAAGGCTCTAGGTAAACTGTTCGTGATGAGTCGCAATGAAGCTGAACGATCTACCGATGTTGTTTCTGGTACTTTCTCTATTAACTCCGTTCTTGTTAAAGCGTTGTTTGATTCTAGGTCGACTTATTCGTTTATTTCGTCGACCGTCATTAAAAGTCTGGGGTTGGTATATTTCGAAGTAATTGATTTGCCTATTAGTATACCTACTGGAGAAGTTATAAGGTGTACCAAATTGTTCAAGGATTTGCCTCTGAAGATAGGAGACTGTGTATTTCCTTCTAATTTGATAGAGATCAATCTGGGAGACCTAGATATTATTCTTGGGATGAATTGGTTAGGTTTCTATAAGGCCAAAATAGACTGTGAAGCTCAGAAAGTAGTGTTGAGAAGCCCTTTGGGGAAGTTAACTTCGCACCGACGTTTTGGGAAGCCTAAGAGCTTTGGGATCATTTCTGCAATGCAAGTGAAAAAGTTAATGAAGAAGGATGTGAGTTGTTTTTCTGTAGTGTGCAAGCTGTAAGTAAATAGGTTGGATTGAAGATTGAGGATGTAGCAATTGTGAACGAGTTTATGGATGTGTTTCCAAGTGAGATTTCTGGTGCCGCCTGCAAGAGCCGTTGACTTCACCATAGACTTAGTTCCTGGCACTGCACCTATTTCTAAAGCACCTTATAGAATGGCACCTCTTAATATGAGTGAGTTGAAGACGCAGTTGCAAGAGCTATTGGATAAGGATTATATTAGACCTAGTGCGTCACCTTGGGGAGCTCCTGTGTTGTTTGTAAAGAAGAAAGATGGGAGTATGAGATTGTGCATTGACTATAGGTAGTTAAACAATGTGACTATTAAGAACAAGTATCCTTTGCCTAGGATAGATGACCTGTTTGATCAGTTGAATGGAGCGAGTATGTTTCCAAAGATTGATTTGCGTTCGGGGTATCACCAGTTAAGGGTAGCTGATAAGGATATACCTAAGACTGCGTTTAGGACGCGTTATGGTCATTATGAGTTTACAGTGATGTCGTTTGGATTGACCAATGCTCCGGCGATATTTATGGATTTGATGAATAGGATCTTCCATGAGTTCTTAGATAAGTTTGTTGTGGTATTCATTGATGACATTTTGATTTATTCAAAGAGTGAAGAGGAGCATGATGAGCACTTGAGGATTATATTAGAGACACTTAGGAAGAATCAATTGTATGCCAAGTTCTCTAAGTGTGAGTTTCATTTGGAGAAAGTAGCATTTTTGGGTCATTAATTGTCAAAAGAAGGAGTCTATGTGGATTCTGCTAGGATTCAAGTTGTTAGTGAGTGGCCTACTCCAAAGAATGTGTCGAATATGAGGAGTTTTCTGGGATTAGCTGACTATTATACGAGATATGTGAGAGATTTCTCGAAGATAGCAAGGGCAATGACAAATTTGATGAAGAAAGAGTCAAAATTTGAGTGGAATGAGAAATGCGAGGAAGCTTTTCATATTTTGAAGGAGCGTTTAACCTCTGCACCCTGCCTGATGGAAATGAGGGATTTGAGGTGTATAGGATGCTTCAACGAATGGTTTGGAATTTGTTCTGCAGCAGAATGGGAAGGTAATCGCGTATGCATTGCGTTAGTTGAAACCGTATGAGGCTAATTATCCTACCCATGATCTGGAGTTAGGTGCTATTGTTTTTGCGTTGAAGATTTGGAGACATTTCCTATATGGGGCAACCTGTAAGATCTTTACCGACCATAAGAGTTTGAAGTACATTTTCACCAAGAAACAACTCAGTATGAGACAGAGAGGAGATGGTTAGAGTTGATCAATGATTACGACCTAGATATCTAGTATCATGAAGGGAAGGCGAATGTAGTTGCCGATGCTTTGAGTAGGAAGTCGAGCCATAGCATGAATGCCTTGGTAGTTCCTGAGGAATTGTGACTTAAATCCTGGGGAGATCGAGGCAAGATTGAGTGTTTTGTCGTTGTAGTTGTCAATTTTCGATTATATCAAAGAGGATCAAGTTGGAGACGTGCACCCAGATTAGATTAAGGAGAAGATGAAGCAAGGTAAGGAGGTCGACTTTAAGATTTATGATGATGGAAGCTTGAGGTTCAAGGGAAGGTGGTGTGTACCACAAAAATGTGATGAGCTTAAGAGAAGGCTTATGAATGAGGGGCATAATACTCCATATTCTGTGCACCCTCGGGGTGACAAGTTGTACAAGGATCTTAAGGAGAGCTATTGGTGGCGCGTGAAGTCGCTGAATTCGTGTCAAAGTGCTTAACTCGTCGAAAGTGAAGATAGACCATAAGAGACCAATGGGGAAAGTTCAATCCTTAGAGGTTTCTGGATGGAAGTGGGATTCCATATTAATGGATTTTGTGACTGCTTTACCGAAGTCGAGGAACGGCAATGATACTATTTGGGTTATCGTTGACCGTCAGACGAAGTCCGCTGTGTTCGTTCCGATTAAAGAGACATGGAAGAAGAAGCAACTTGCGAAGACGTATATCAAGCATATGGTGAGATTGCATGGGGTTCCAACATATATCATTTCAGATCGCGATTCGAGATTCCTCTCGAAATGTTGGTAGAAGGTCCAGTTGAACCTTGGGACAACGTTGAAGATGAGCAATGTTTTTCATCCTGCGATCGATGGTCAGACTGAAAGGACCAACCAGACTATGGAATATATGTTGAGAGCGTGCGCAATTGAATTCCAAGGTAGTTGGGAAGATCACTTAGACTTGATTGAATTTTCGTATAACAATAGTTATCATGCGAGCATCAAGATGGCTCCTTTTGAGGCACTATATGGAAGGAAGTGTACAAGTCCCATTTGCTGGAATGATTTTAGTGAGAATATAGTATTGGCGACATAATTTATTTAGGAGACTATTAAGAATGTCAAGTTGATTCAAGCTAGAATTCAAGCTGCTCAAGATAGGCAGAAGAGTTATGCTGATTTAAAGCGAAGAGAAGATGAATTCGCAGTTTGTGAGTGTTTTTGAAAGTATCACCAACTAAAGGAGTGATGAGATTAGGGAAAAGGGCAAATTAAGCGCTAAATATGTTGGCCCATATGAGATTTTGCAAAGAATTAGGAAGGTAGCTTATAAGTTGACTTTGCCTATGAAATTAAAGAAAATGCACGATGTGTTTCATATTTCCCAACTTAAGCGATATATCCCTGATGAAAGTCATGTTTTGGAGCCTGAAAGATTCTAAATTTATAGTAGCCTCACATATGAGGAAAGACCTGTGCGAATTTTGGATAAAAAGGTGCGTAGTACACGCAATATGGATGTGAATATTGTGAAAGTGCTTTGGTCTAACCAATAGGCCTAAGAGGCAAAGGGGGAGCAATAAGCCAAAAGAAGAAAAAGTACCATGAGTTATTCCTTCGGTAAGTTATGGGGGTAACTAATTCTTTTTTTGGGTGGGAAAAAAAATATAGAAATTTTTTTTTTTTTTTTATATTTTTTTTTTAAATTTTTAAAAAAAAAAGAAAAGTATACGGGATTGGTTAAAGGAAAAAAAAAAAAATAAAATAAATTGGTTCTCCGCATGGAAAATGTGTTCATGAGTAACACAAGTTGTTTTTAAGTTGGTAAAAGTGTGCATATGTTGTGACTTAAGTATTTCCGGGATGAAACTTTCAGTCAAAATTTTTTAAAGCCGTGAGGGTTTTCGTGCCAAATTTCGAGACGAAACTTCTTTTAAGAGGGGTAGATTTGTAATTCCCCGTAATTTTTATGAATTTTAGAAATGCATTTTAAAGTATATTATAGATATTTTAATGTTTAAATGATTAATTTCTTAAAAGGTTGACTATTTGAAAATCAAAGGAATCATTTAATGATTTTACAAAGTAAAACATTTTATTTAGTGATACTTTGAAAATTATTTAAATAGGTTAAAACACTTTTTGTTTAGTAAAAGAATTTTAAATTGGGTTAGAGGCACCCAACTATGCAAATCACCCAACCATTAAATATTATTTAAGCCCAAACCTTATAGTTTTTCCTATGAACATCTCCATTAAACTAATCCATCAAAAGCCAACTCACTATTGGACCCCTAATAGGGAAAACTATAAATACCCTTTATTACATAATTCCCCGCACATTAATCACATTTTATTTTCTCTCTCTTCTCCCTCTATTTTTTCGGCCCTCCCCTCTTCTTTTCTCTCTCTCGGTTTTCTCCTCCTCTTTGTGCAATCCTGCGACCACCACCGCACCACCACCCAGCCGGCGGCCACCGCGCCCGCCGCCCTTCCCCTTGTGCCGCCGTGTGTTCTTCCTCCTCTCTTCTTGTGGTTATTTCTTCCTCCTCAAGTTTTATTTAATGCACAGTTGATATTTTTAAGGATTGATTTAATGTTTTCATGTTTAAAATTATAGTCTGATAATTTAAATATAATTTCAAATTATGTAATTTATATAATGAGTGATTAAAATTTCAGATTTAATAGTTATGTTTAAACTAGGGTTTTAAGTATCAAAGCATGGATTTTTAGGGTTTTATGAGTTGGAAAATCATAGTAGTATATTATAGTTTATGAAATTGAGTATTCTTATGATTTTAATTATGTTTAAGTATGTTTAAAAAGGGTTTATTTACATTATAAGTTGCTGAAAATTTTATAAGTATGCTAATAATGGAGTTTTCATGATCAAAGTATGAGTTTTTAAGGGTTTTTAATAACTAGTATATATTAATAATTGAAGTTTTAATGATGGAAAATGTTTTTAAACACTTTTAAAGAGGGATTAAAGTATCTTAATATTGCTGGAAATTTTTAGAGAATTGATTTGTGGTATGTTGATTATTGTTAGGCGGAGTATACTCTTTAGGCGACTTTTAAGCTTGTTAAAGTGGTCTCGAACTTTATCTACAAAAGATACATACATACCTATGTGTTGGTTGGATTAGTATCATGTCCTAAGGATGGGATTTATGTAGTATCATGTATAGGGAACAATTTATAGTTCATATGTGATTTATTTCAGATTGAATATGCATGTTTTATGCCGTTGTATGAAGCATGTTGGTTATGATGATGATCTTATGTTTGTATGGATGATTGATGCAAGCATATGGGATTGGGAACTTTATTTATTAATTCACATGAGGGATTAATATTTATGTTGGTATTGGATTCATTGATTTGGATCATGTTGTTCCCTTTGGATTGTTTAACTACTTTATGAGGACCGAGGGCCTTATTTGGTAAGTTGGTTATTCACCTATGAAAGGTTGTTGGTTGTTGACTTGGATCAACAAATAAATAAAGGTTGTGGTTTTAATATTGGAATTAATCTTGGGTTGTTAAGTTGTTGATCACCTTATCTAATCCTAAGATAAAAATTGAAGTTTATGTATCTTTGATGATTATATTATTTGTCCTACTTGTGAGTCATAACAAGTGAATAAATTATTAATCATGTAAAGTGGAACGTGAATAGTAATAACTTCAGACTTGTGCACGTCTGAAGTGTTGGACTAGTATGAGTTGGAGTACATGATGGTAGCCCATGACTTTTCTTGGGACCGGATTGATCACCGTGTCCTATTTTTTATTTAAAGTTTCTCGATATCGTCGTAGGTCAGAGGAGTACGGAGTCGCGCCCGTACTTCGTCTTCTAATTGAAGACTGTTTTGGTTTGGACAACTCTTTGCATTGCCTATTCCATCTAAATTAATTAACTTATTAGTTGTGGAGACCAGTTAAGTAAAAATAGTCTGCTATGTTATTATATTATTATTTATCCCTGCTTAATGCTTATTACTATCATGTTAGGTTTTATATTTATTTACTATGTAGTACTCAGCTTTGTTGATTATGTGGTTTGCGTGTATGTGTTGATCATGGCTATGCCATATTGATCCTGTGATGACCCGTTTGGTGAGCAGTCTCTCGGGATCAATAGAGCATCGTCCATTACAGGTTTAAAGATGATGCATCATGGGTTCGAGAAGTCGTGGAGAGATTGTGTTGAATTTATTATTTTATAGTTGACTTTTACTTTTATAGTTGACTTTTAAGTTTGTGTTGGTTTGACTTTCAATTGAATTTTGGAGTTGACTTTTGGTTGACTAAGTTTTATTTTCAAAGTTATTTATTATTATTATTTCCGTTGCAAAATTCTGAATAAGCCAATACGCTATTACACTGGCGATAATGCTTTGATAATTCTCTAAGTTTTACATTGCAAAGGTATTTTGGAAATAGAGAATTGTCGGGGTGTTACAATGTGGTATCTTGGAGCTTTAGGTTTTTATTGGCCCTTCGTGCCAACTTTAAATTTTTAGGCGCCTAGCTAGCTAGTTACTTAAAATGAATTTCATAGATATCGAGCTCCTACTTATTTTGTTGTGTTTAAATTACTTTTCGAAACATGTTTCGAGGTTTCAAGGTTTCAAGATTGTAATTACATTATATTACTTGGGTTCGAAAAATTTTATTTTAAGGTCCGAAATTTTTATTTATTTATTTATTCGGTACGAATATCTTTTGTCCGAAAATTTATTTCGTTTTTTTTTATTTATTTCGACTCTTTTATATAATTTCGAAAATTTTATAATCATTTATTTATTTAATTATTTTAATACTCCTAGTTTATTTTGTTTACTTTATTATTTTGTGAGAGATGGGTAGTATAGGAGAAAATTATTATATGTCTGCATTAAATAGTTAGTTCAGTATGTTTATATTTTTCTTCCCTGCTAACTGTTTTATGTTATTCCTATGCTTTAAATTATTGTTATTCTTACTTATTGTTTATTGTCGGGAACATACGCTAAGTGAGAGTATCAATTGCTCATAGATGTCGTATTTATCTGTTATAGGATCTCTAGTCATGTCTGATAGAGAAGCTACTAGAGTAGGAAGCTACTACAATCCGATTGTGTTGAGTGATGATGAGAATGATGGAGGATCCGAGTTCGATTCGATGGTGATAACTACACTAGAGTAGAATTGGAGATGCGCCGTATTTTGAAGGTTAGCAGTCCAAATAGTGATGATGAGGTCATTCTGGAGTTTGACCGTGATGGGAGTCAAACTCGGAAGGATATCTACTATGCTGTGATGAGGAGTGTTTTTGGTGAGCCAATGAGGATGAGGATGATGAAGACTTGGAGGATGAGACTGATGATGTATCTCCTTAGATTATGTATTTATGCTTTGACAATAAATGTTGGATAAGTAATCAAGCAATGGTTTAAATTTATTTCTTTAGTACCTTTATTTTGTTAAGGAAAAAATATAGTTGTTATGGACTGGAAAAAGTGTTAGTATCATCATTTTTGAGGAATAAAAGTAAAGATTTAGTTACCCAAGTTGGTAAGAATTTATTTTGGCACGTGAATGAGAATATTTTATTTTATTTTATTGTTGTGATTAAAATTTATTTGATCCTCACACGTGTTTATTATTGATGTGAATACTATTCATGAATGATTATATGATTAATGATGATTTATACTGTGGCATTAACTAAAGCTAATTGAATCAAATGAAACTCAAATGCATTCAACAAAGCTAATTGAATCAACTATATCTCAAATGCATTCAACAAAGCTAATTGAGTAAAATGAAACTCAAATGCAATCAACAAAGCTAATTGAATCAAATTAAAGTAAAATGAAGTCAAACAAAGCTAATTGAATCAAATGAAGTCAAACAAAGCTAATTGTATCAAATGAAAGTCAAATGAAGTCCAATAAAGTTAATTGAATCAAATGAAACTCAAATGCATTCAACAAAGCTAATTGAATCAAATGAAACTTAAATGCTATCAACAAAGCTAATTGAATCAAATGAAACTCAAATGCATTCGACAAAGCTAATTGAATCAAATTAAAGTATAATGAAGTCAAACAAAGCTAATTGAATCAAATGAAAGTTAAACAAAGTCTAACACATCTAATAGAATCAAATGAAACTCAAATACATTAAACAAATCTAATTGAATAAAATGAAACATAAATGCATTAAACAAAGCTAATTGAATTAAATGAAAGTCAAATGAAGTCAAACATAGCTAATTGAATCAAATGGAACTCAAATTCATTCAACAAAGCTAATTGAATCAAATGATACTCAAATGCTTTCAATAAAGCTAATTGAATCAAATGAAAGTCAAATAAAGTCAAACATAGCTAAATTGAATCAAATGGAACTCAAATGCATTCAACAAAGCTAATTGTATCAAATGAAAGTCAAATGATGTCAAATAAAGCTAATTGAATCAAATGAAACTCAAATGCATTCAACAAAGCTAATTGAATCAACTAAATCTCAAATGCATTCAACAAAGCTAATTGAGTAAAATGAAACTCAAATGCATTCAACAAAGCTAATTGAATCAAATTAAAGTAAAATGAAGTCAAACAAAGCTAATTGAATCAAATGAAGTCAAACAAAGCTAATTGTATCAAATGAAAGTCAAATGAAGTCCAATAAAGTTAATTGAATCAAATGAAACTCAAATGCATTCAACAAATCTAATTGAATCAAATGAAACTTAAATGCATTCAACAAAGCTAATTGAATCAAATGAAACTCAAATGCATTCGACAAAGCTAATTGAATCAAATTAAAGTATAATAAAGTCAAACAAAGCTAATTGAATCAAATGAAAGTCAAACAAAGTCTAACACATCTAATATAATCAAATGAAACTCAAATGCATCAAACAAATCTAATTTAATTAAATGAAACTCAAATGCATTAAACAAAGCTAATTGAATCAAATGAAAGTCAAATGAAGTCAAACATAGCTGATTGAATCAAATGGAACTCAAATTCATTCAACTAAGCTAATTGAATCAAATGAAACTCAAATGCATTCAACAAAGCTTATTGAATCAAATGAAACTCAAATGCATTCAACAAAGCTATTTGAATCAAATTAAAGTAAAATGAAGTCAAACAAAGCTAATTGAATCAAATGAAAGTCAAATGAAGTCAAACAAAGCTAATTGAATCAAATGAAAGTCAAACAATGTCAAACGTAGCTAATAGAATAAAATGAAACATAAATGCATTCAACAAAGTGATACATGAGTAAGTGATGCAAATCTACTAGCTCTTGTACATAAGAATGTTAGTTTGGATCTTGGCTCAATTGATGTACATGGAGGACTCTTCATGGGGCTTACTAACAAGGTGGTAGCATGTTTGCTAACCAACCTAGGTGGCGTGTGAGTAGGCGTGTGCATAGCATGCTTATTGGAGTTCTAGTTCTGTTAGGACTCAAGCTATCTTTATTGTTTTATAGTTTAATTTCTATTAGGAGTCATGGATTTGCCTACGTTCTTAAAACGATTGATTTTACATGATTCGATCTTATTTGGAGTTTGATTAGGATTATGACTTAGGCACTTGTCCGAAGCATAGTAGGAGTTGGTTTTATTTCATATAAATAGCATAGGATGTACGTTTATTTCCTTAGAGTGAATTAATTAAAGTTTTGTGAGTTTTGTTAAAACTAAAAGTGTGCAAACACAAACACCTTTGATTGCTGGTGGCTTTGCCTTTACGCATAAAAAAAACCTTAGTTTGTTCCTTGTGGTGGCGCTGCCTTTATCATTGAGCATCTAAGATCTATCTAGGTTCTTAGTTTTGTTCGAACAATTATACTTGATACACAAGTTTTTCGCATCTTGTTTAATCTTCCTTAGATTAAATACATCACAAAGCTAATTGAATCAAATGATACTCAAATGCATTCAACAAAGCTAATTGAATCAAATGAAAGTCAAATAAAGTCAAACATAGCTAAATTGAATCAAATGGAACTCAAATGCATTCAACAAAGCTAATTGTATCAAATCAAAGTCAAATGAAGTCAAATCAAGCTAATTGAATAAAATGAAACTCAAATGCATTCAACAAAGCTAATTGAATAAACTAAATCTCAAATGCATTCAACAAAGCTAATTGAGTAAAACGAAACTCAAATGCATTCAAGAAAGCTAATTGAATCAAATTAAAGTAAAATGAAGTCAAACAAAGCTAATTGAATCAAATGAAGTCAAACAAAGCTAATTGTATCAAATGAAAGTCAAATGAAGTCCAATAAAGTTAATTGAATCAAATGAAACTCAAATGCATTCAACAAAGCTAATTGAATCAAATGAAACTTAAATGCATTCAACAAAGCTAATTGAATCAAATGAAACTCAAATGCATTCGACAAAGCTAATTGAATCAAATTAAAGTATAATGAAGTCAAACAAAGCTAATTGAATCAAATGAAAGTCAAACAAAGTCTAACACATCTAATAGAATCAAATGAAACTTCAAATGCATCAAACAAATCTAATTTAATTAAATGAAACTCAAATGCATTCAACAAAGCTATTTGAATCAAATTAAAGTAAAATGAAGTCGAAACAAAGCTAATTGAATCAAATGAAAGTCAAATGAAGTCAAACAAAGCTAATTGAATCAAATGAAAGTCAAACAATGTCAAACATAGCTAATAGAATAAAATCAAACATAAATGCATTCAACAAAGTGATACAGGAGTAAGTGATGCAAATCTACTAGCTCTTGTACATAAGAATGTTAGTTTGGATCTTTGCTCAATTGATGTACATGGAGGACTCTTCATGGGGCTTACCAACAAGGTGGCAGCATGTTTGCTAACCAACCTAGGTGGCGTGTGAGTAGGCGTGTGCATAGCATGCTTATTGGAGTTCTAGTTACGTTAGGACTGAAGCTATCTTTATTGTTTTTATAGTTCAATTTCTATTAGGAGTCATGGTTTTGCCTACGTTCTGAAAACGATGGATTTTACATGATTCGATCTTATTTGGAGTTTGATTAGGATTATGACTTAGGGACTTGTCCGAAGCATAGTAGGAGTTGGTTTTATTTCATATAAATAGCATAGGATGTACGTTTATTTCCTTAGAGTGAATTAATTAAAGTTTTGTGAGTTTTGTTAAAACTAAAAGTGTGCAAACACAAACACCTTTGATTGCTGGTAACTTTGCCTTTACGCATAAAAAAAACCTTAGTTTGTTCCTTGTGGTGGCGTTGCCTTTATCATTGAGCATCTATGATCTATCTAGGTTCTTAGTTTTGTTCGAACAATTATACTTGATACACACGTTTTTCGCATCTTGTTTAATCTTCCTTAGATTAAATACATCACAAAGCTAATTGAATCAAATGATACTCAAATGCATTCAACAAAGCCAATTGAATCAAATGAAAGTCAAATAAAGTCGAAACATAGCTAAATTGAATCCAAATGGAACTCAAATGCATTCAACAAAGCTAATTGTATCAAATCAAAGTCAAATGAAGTCAAATCGAAGCTAATTGAATAAAATGAAACTCAAATGCATTCAACAAAGCTAATTGAATAAACTAAATCTCAAATGCATTCAACAAAGCTAATTGAGTAAAACGAAACTCAAATGCATTCAACAAAGCTAATTGAATCAAATTAAAGTAAAATGAAATTCAAACAATGCTAATTGAATCAAATGAAGTCAAACAAAGCTAATTGTATCAAATGAAAGTCAAATGAAGTCCAATAAAGTTAATTGAATCAAATGAAACTCAAATGCATTCAACAAAGCTAATTGAATCAAATGAAACTTAAATGCATTCAACAAAGCTAATTGAATCAAATGAAACTCAAATGCATTCGACAAAGCTAATTGAATCAAATTAAAGTATAATGAAGTCGAAACAAAGCTAATTGAATCAAATGAAAGTCAAACAAAGTCTAACACATCTAATAGAACCAAATGAAACTCAAATGCATCAAACAAATCTAATTTAATTAAATGAAACTCAAATGCATTCAACAAAGCTATTTGAATCAAATTAAAAGTAAAATGAAGTCAAACAAAGCTAATTGAATCAAATGAAAATCAAATGAAGTCGAGCAAAGCTAATTGAATCAAATGAAAGTCAAACAATGTCAAACATAGCTAATAGAATAAAATGAAACATAAATGCATTCAACAAAGTGATACGGGGAGTAAGTGATGCAAATCTACTAGGCTCTTGTACATAAGAATGTTAGTTTGGATCTTGGCTCAATTGATGTACATGGAGGACTCTTCATGGGGCTTACTAACAAGGTGGTAGCATGTTTGCTAACCGGCCTAGGTGGCGTGTGGTAGGCGTGTGCATAGCATGCTTATTGGAGTTCTAGTTACGTTAGGACTCGAAGCTATCTTTATTGATTTATAGTTCAATTTCTATTAGGAGTCATGGTTTTGCCTACGTTCTTAAAACGATGGATTTTACATGATTCGATCTTATTTGGAGTTTGATTAGGATTATGACTTGGGGACTTGTCAGAAGCATAGTAGGAGTTGGTTTTATTTCATATAAATAGCATAGGATGTACGTTTATTTCCTTAGAGTGAATTAATTAATGTTTTGTGAGTTTTGTTAAAACTAAAAGTGTGCAAACACAAACACCTTTGATTCTTGGTGGCTTTGCCTTTACGCATAAAAAAACCTTAGTTTGTTCCTTGTGGTAGTCTTTGCCTTTATCATTGAGCATCTAAGATCCATCTAGGTTCTTAGTTTTGTTCGAACAATTATACTTGATACACACGTTTTCGCATCTTGTTTAATCTTCCTTAGATTAAATACATCTCAAAGCTAATTGAATCAAATGATACTCAAATACATTCAACAAAGCTAATTGAATCAAATGAAAGTCAAATAAAAAGTCAAACATAGCTAAATTGAATCAAATGGAACTCAAATGCATTCAACAAAGCTAATTGTATCAAATCGAAAGTCAAATGAAGTCGAAATCAAGCTAATTGAATAAAATGAAACTTCAAATGCATTCAACAAAGCTAATTGAATAAACTAAATCTCGAATGCATTCAACAAAGCTAATTGAGTAGAAAGCGAAACTTTAAATGCATTCAACAAGCTAATTGAATCAAATTAAAAGTAAAATGAAGTCGAAACATGAGCTAATTGAATCAAATGGAACTCGGAATTCATTCAACAAAGCTAATTGAATCAAATGATACTCGAAATGCATTCAACAAAGCTAATTGAATCAAATGAAAGTCAAATAAAGTCAAACATAGCTAAATTGAATCAAATGGAACTCGAAATGCATTCAACAAAGCTAATTGTATCGAATGAAAGTCGAATGATGTCGAAACAAAGCTAATTGAATCAAATGAAACTCAAATGCATTCAACAAAGCTAATTGAATCAACTAAATCTCAAATGCATTCAACAAGCTAATTGAGTAAATGAAACTCAAATGCATTCAACAAAGCTAATTGAATCAAATTAAAAGTAAAATGAAGTCAAACAAAGCTAATTGAATCAAATGAAGTCAAACAAAGCTAATTGTATCAAATGAAAGTCAAATGAAGTCGATAAAGTTAATTGAATCAAATGAAACTCAAATGCATTAACAAATCCTAATTGAATCAAATGAAACTTAAATGCATTCAACAAAGCTAATTGAATCAAATGAAACTCAAATGCATTCGACAAAGCTAATTGAATCAAATTAAAGTATAATAAAGTCACACAAAGTTAATTGAATCGAATGAAAGTCAAGCGAAGTCTAACACATCCTAATATAGTAAATGAAACTCCAAATGCATCAAACAAATCTAATTTAATTAAATGAAACTCAAATGCATTAAACAAAGCTAATTGAATCAAATGAAAGTCGAATGAAGTCAAACATAATTTGAATGAATCAAATGGAACTCAAATTCATTACTAAGCTAATTGAATAAAATGAAACTCAAATGCATTCAACAAAGCTTATTGAATCAAATGAAACTCAAATGCATTCAACAAAGCTATTTGAATCAAATTAAAGGTAAAATGAAGTCGAACAAAGCTAATTGAATCAAATGAAAGTCAAATGAAGTCGAACAAAGCGACTTGAATCAAATGAAAGTAATGCCGAGCTTGATGTCGAACATAGCTAATAGAATAAAATGAAACATAAATGCATTTAACAAAGTGATACGAGGATTAAGTGATGCAAATCTACTAGCTCTTGTACATAAGAATGTTAGTTTGGATCTTGGCTCAATTGATGTACATGGAGGACTCTTCATGGGGCTTACTATAGTGGTAGCATGTTTGCTAACCAGCCTAAGGTTGGCGTGTGAGTAGGCGTATTGCATAGCATGCTTATTGGAGTTCTAGTTACATTTAGGACTCGAAGCTATCTTTATTGTTTTATAGTTCAATTTCTATTAGGAGTCATGGTTTGCCTACGTTCTTAAAACGATGGATTTTACATGATTCGATCTTATTTGGAGTTTGATTAGGATTATGACTTAGGGACTTGTCGAAGCATAGTAGCGAGTTGGTTTTATTTCATATAAATAGCATAGGATGTACGTTTATTTCCTTAGAGTGAATTAATTAAAGTTTTGTGAGTTTTGTTAAAACTAAAAAGTGTGCAAACACAAACACCTTTGATTGCTGGTGGCTTTGCCTTTACGCATAAAAAAAACCTTAGTTTGTTCCTTGTGGTGGCGCTGCCTTTATCATTGAGCATCTAAGATCTATCCTAGGTTCTTAGTTTTGTTCGAACAATTATACTTGATACACACGTTTTTCGCATCTTGTTTAATCTTCCTTAGATTAAAATACATCACAAAGCTAATTGAATCAAATGATACTCGAAATGCATTCAACAAAGCTAATTGAATCAAATGAAAGTCAAATAAAGTCGAAACATAGATAAATTGAATCAAATGGAACTCAATTGCATTCAACAAAGCTAATTGTATCAAATCAAAGTTAGTAATGAAGAGTCAAATCGAAGCTAATTGAATAAAATGAAAGTCAAATGCATTCGGCAAAGCTAATTGAATAAACTAAATCTCAAATGCATTCAACAAAGCTAATTGAGTAAACGAAGCTCAAATGCATTCAGCGAAAGCTAATTGAATCAAATTAAAAAGTAAAATGAAGTCAAACAAAGCTAATTGAATGAATGAAATTGACAAAGCTAATTGTATCAAATGAAAGTCAAGTAAGTCAATAAGTTAATTGAATCAAATGAAACTCAAATGCATTAAACAAACTAATTGAATCAAATAGAGACTTAAGTGCATTCAACAAAGCTAATTGAATTAAATGAAACTCAAATGCATTGACAAAGCTAATTGAATCAAATTAGAAATTATAATGAAGTCGAAACAAGCTAATTGATGTACATGGAAGGACTCTTTCGTGGGGCTTACTAACAAGGTGGTAGCATGTTTCACTTGCTTGACCTAGGCGTGGCGTGTGAGTGGCGTGTGCGCCCAGGCATGCTTGTGGAGTTCTGGTTACTGTTGGGACTGTTATCTTTATTGTTTATAGTTGATTTCTATTGAGTCATGGTTTGCCTCATTTCTTAAAACGATGGATTTTACATGATTCGATCTTGTTGGAGTTTGATTAGGATTATGACTTAGGGACTTGTCCAGGAAGCATAGTAGGGAGTTGGTTCTTCCAGTATCCATGCATAGGATGTACGTTTATTTCCTTAAGAAATTGAATTAATTAAAGTTTTGTGAGTTTTGTTAAAACTAAAAGTGTCTGTCCTGAGCACCTTTGATTCTTGGAGTGGCTTTGCCTTTACGCATAAAAAAAACCTTAGTTTGTTTCCTTGTGGTGGTGCTGCCTTTATCATTGAGCATGCAAGATCTACATCTAGGTTCTTAGTTTTGTTCGAACAATTATACTTGATACACACGTTTTCGCATCTTGTTTAATCTTCCTTAGATTAAATACATCACAAAGCTAATTGAATCGAATGATACTGGAAATGCATTGACAAGCTAATTGAATCAAATGAAAGGGGAGTCGAATAAAGTCGAACATAGCTAAATTGAATCAAATGGAACTGGAAATGCATTCCAGTGAAGCTAATTGTATCAAATGGAAATCCAAATGAAATTAATCGAAGCTAATTGAATAAAATGAAACTCGAAAATGCATTGACAAGCTAATTGAATAAACTAAATCTGAATACATTGGCTCAAAGCCCAATTGAGTAGGCAAAACTTAAATGCATTAAACAAAGCTAATTGAATCAAATTAAAGTAGAAATGAAGTGAACATAGTTGGTGAATGGAGAAATGGAACTGAATTCTATTGACAAAGCTAATTGAATCAAATGATACTTTCAATGCATTAAACAAAGCTAATTGAATCAAATGAAAAGTCAAATAAAAGTCAAACATAGCTAAATTGAATCCAAATGGAACTCGGAAATGCATTAATAAGCTAATTATCGAATAGAAAGTCGAAATGATGTCAAATAAAGCTAATTGAATCAAATGAAACTCGAATGCATTGACAAAGCTAATTAGATCGAATTAAATCTAAATGCATTCAACAAAGCTAATTGAGTAAATAAGAAACTCCCAAATGCATTCAACAAAGCTAATTGAATCAAATTAAAGTAAAAATGAAATTGCCACTGAAGCTAATTGAATGTTGAATGAAGTCGAGAACAAAGCTAATTGTATCAAATGAAAGTCAAATGA